>JABAYD010029524.1:0-10495 GCA_014822095.1 Diplotaxis tenuifolia | reverse complement strand
AAGCCAAGACAGATGTATCTGAGTCATGAGAAAGGCAGCACAATCCTCTTGGATTTGCATGAGTTTCAATCTGAAGAAGAAGCCTTAGGTCCACGAAACTGTAGACATATATCTTACGTTCAAGAACAACAACAATCCAGTCCCTACTTAACTTCACTGCACGAATCTCAGACCTAAAAGAAAATTCACTGATGCATCGGCTCTGGTGATCATCCCAAATCAGTACTTTGGTTGAAGGGTACTGAGAGTTAGGTCCACCACCAACAAGCGCCAAGATATTGGTTCGGTGAAGCATCTCAACGATTTTAAAACCTCCGTTCTTCAGGTCGCGTCTGAAAGTTTCTTTGAAAGGTTCGCAGTTGTATATACGGAAACCATGACTGGTTCCAGCAGCGAAACAGCTGGAATCCTGGTTCCAAGACACAGAAACCAACTCTGCTTCTTCGGTTTCACTGGATTCTAACTCTGGACGCAGAAAAGAACTAGTAGTGCTGCTACTGCGGGAGTCATTACCATTATAACCACCTGGTTGCAGGATGCCTTGTGGATTTGAAGCAGGTGAACTCATTTTTCTTTACCAGTTGAAAAAAATGCTATACCACTTTCATGAAGAAATAATCAGAACCGAGTCTTGAGATATCAAGAAACGCTCAGAAGAGATAGCTTAGAGCGATCTCAATCCCATAAAACCGGAACACTGCACCTGAAAAAGATAGTAAATTCCAAAGTTTATAAACCATGCCAAAACATAGAAAGGTCCAAACAAAAACCAGATCAAAGACAATACAACAAAAATAAAAAGCTTAGACTGATCTTAATCCCACAAAATTCGAAACACTGAACCTGAAAAAAAGATTGTAGATTTCAAAGTTTAAACCATGCTAAAACATAGAAAGATCCAAACCAAAAGCAGAGCAAACAAAAAGCTCTCAATCCCACCAAACCAAAAAAAAAACTAAACCTGAAAAAGATATAAACTTTCAAAGTTTAAACTATGCTAAAACATAAAAAGATCCAAACCAAAACAAGATCAAACTCATCAAAGACAATGCAGCAACAGAAGCTTTCAAGAAACACTTATTAAACATATAACTAATGAGATCATCTTCTGCACATAGCCACAATGCAAAGCAAGAACATATTAAACAACCTTTCATAATCAATAATACAATTTATATCAACACACAACTTTCATAATCAGAATTTCGAAAAATCAGAGCAGCTCATGTAGTGACTATACTATTGATCAAACACCAATTAACTCCTAAATTAGCGAATTCAAGATCCATTCTCAACAAATACGTAAAATTCACAAACACTATCGCATAACCACTCAATCTTCAAATCAAACAAACAATACACAGCAAAAAAAATCGAGAAATAACTAAGCTCGTATACGATTCAAGGAGATTATTACGGATCGTTACCAAATTAGAACGCAACAAGGAGAAGGGTAACACGAGAGATCTACGATGAACCAAGAATTTTGATTCTTCAAAGATTCAATGATGAATAATGCTTTGATCCTTCCTTCCTGTGTAAAATTCAATTCTCTGGTTTGTATTTTTGTTTTTGTTCGTTTTTTTATTTTGTGTTTTTTTTTTCTGGGATGAATGAAACTAAAATGGGCTAATTTTAGGTCTAAGTGGGCCGCCAGCTATTGGCTCTTTAACTGCCGTAAGTTAGATTTTACACGTGTGCCGTTTCTTGAATTGGAGAAAACACCGCGTGTCGTTTATGTTTGGTGGGACGAATCATCGTGCCGTCTGGGATGATGGCGAAACTTCTAGTATAAAATAGATTAGAGCATAATCAAGGCAGATTTAAAAGTAGGGTTTCTTAATTTTATTTTTTTTTTGTTTTTTTTTCTGATTATAGAAAAAAAATTGGAAATGATCATTCAGCCACGTGTCATAAGGTCCACGTAACAGGATAAACACAAAGGTAAAAAAGGTAAACACCAGAGCTTAAACGAGCTTCAGAAGCATCAGATTCTTCTTTTTCTGGCGGGACGCATGGCTAAGCTACCCCTTTAGCTTTTCCGTTGAACATGCTCTTATATACCACTTGAAAAAATTTCATAGTTTTACCAAAATGTAATATTTTAATAAAGACATAAACCGGACCTGAATATATTTAACGTTAAGAAACTGAATATTGATTGTGAAAATATTGATTAGATTTTATACTTGTAGATTGAAGTTTGTTTTCTCGTGCTGTACTTCTTGCATGTTATAATTAATTATTATTTTTGTGTAAACAATCAGTGTATAACAGTATAAGACTTTATGTCCACAACACTTCATTTTATTGGTCACATAAAAAGAAAAGAAAAGTTTATGAGTTCTCATTATACTGTATCACTAGATTCATTTATCTACACTAAACTTTTGAACAACTGAAGTGATTGCATTTCGTTATAGTGTTATACCAAAAATGGAACATCACTTTGGAGTCGAACCAATCTATATTTGGAAATAAAGTGATTGGGCGGAGTAGATGAGAACCCCAATACACACACTCACTTTGTTCAATGCGCGCACCAATAGTAAAGAAAGCTAAAAAACCCCGCAGTTTCCAAGAGAGAGGGGACATGGACCAACCCTTGGTTCTGTTTTTCTTTTGGTATTTCATGGCCTTGTTTTTTTTTCCTGGTCGAGACTTTCCGGCACAGTCTATTACATATGAGGAACATAGTTTACATATGTAGAAAGGAAGTTATTCAAAAAAAAAAACATATGTAGAAAGGAAAAACTAAATTTTCCAATTTCAGTTTCTTAAGGAAGTCTTAAATTTTGCTGTTGAGTTTTTTTTTTTGCATCTTCAAAAAGTAATGCACTCTTCTCCATATCTCACTGGAGGATATAAAGTAAGTTAATCACTGGAGGATATAACACATCGTAATTTTGCATTTTCAAAAAGTAACACACTCTTCTCTGTATAGATTATTGTATGAAAAAACTACATGCATAACATATGTTAACTTATGGAAAAAAAAAAGAAATTAATGTCTTCAATTTCAACCATTCAAAAACTAAAGCTTGAGTACCGCCAACAATAATCTCAAGGTTGAAAATCCTTTTCTCAAAAAAAAAAATCTCAAGGTAGATAAAGAATTGAGTTTGAAATTATTTCATGCACAAAAAGTCTCGATAAACATGAAGCTTAAAACGTGACGGGTTTCGGGAAATTGAAACATGTTTGTTGGCTACACGTAAAAAGAGAAACATTTTGTCCGTAACCACCGGCCTCAACTAAAATAATTTCTAAACCCTAATCCATATTTAGATTATTATAATATATATATATATATGTATATTCTTATTTGTTAGTATTATTCAATTCATTCGACCAAATGATGCTATGATGATGCATTTTCTCTTGGTTAGTTGGAGGTCACATGAGTTGAATTTATCCTTATATGTCCACTTGCTGCGTTTCCATATCTGTATTACTATAAACTACACAATTAACTTTGAACATAATATTAAAATAACAGCTCGAGATCGTGCACAAGGTCTATATTTTATACTACATATGTCATTTTTAATGATATAGTATCAAATCTTATTCTGTTGCTGACTAGACATTTGAAACAATAAAAAAATATCCAAAATTCTGCAATATATAAAATTAGAATAAATAATTTAGAAATACCAGTTTTCAAGCATAAATTTAGAAATAGTATATTTAAGCAAAGGACGATGTGAATTCTTTAATTAGAAAGAGACAATGATTTGAACAAAAAAAAAAAAAGAGACAATGTTAAGTTGTGAACCATCCATTTCTGCTCCATCTCCAGTCATCGGGAACGTAAAAATTGCAAGTACAGAAGTTACTTATTATACAAAAAAATGCGAATAAGGCAAGAACACAATCTCTTCCCCATTTTATGTCGTCATTTCAATTACCAAAAAAGAGTAGACGAGTTTAAGAAAAATACCATAGTTGTATCTATACGCCTTAGACTGTATGGCAGAAAAGTTACTAGTAAATATGAATATCCCTTTCAATATAACACTAGCTATGGAGTAGTTGCTAGATTGTTCATTTGTTTGACATCAAATTCTAAATCATATTGTCATATTCCTTAATTAAATTCATTAGAGAGAGGTAAAAATGCGAATCCCTAAAATGCAAATATATTCTTGATATATTACAAGATCATGAGAGAAATTGAAACATGTAGAGAAAGAAGGAGCTCCCTTCAGTCCAAACACAGATAAAGAGAGATGAAAACATCTCCCGCATCATTCACACAGCCACTATGGTTCAAAATCTCTTGTCTTTTAACCAGAAGTGTTTGGATGGATGAGTCGGCAGATATTTCTACCCTCTTCTTGTTCTATCCATGACTGGACTGAAAGAATCTCCTTCCATATCTATCTATTTCAATCTCACAATTCACATATACAAGATTAAAACACTAAAGGGCCACCCACTTATAAAAACAGGTTTGGGTTCAGTTGATTCTACAGAAGAAACACATAAGCATGGAATATAGTTTCAAGCACATGCAATTATTGGTTATATAATGGGCCATCGACAACAAGACATGGTGACCAACTAAGACAGCTTCCTATGTACTTTAGTTTGAAATGGTATTCGCATGTATTTATAAATTTTATCAGCAGTGAAGTAAAATGTTAAATAATATAAGTATATACTTGTATATGTGAATTAACTTACAAGGTTTGGATGCTGATGAGTGATATGTTTGAAACTTCGCAGAAATAAGCAAGCTTTACTCTACAAAGACCACTGATGGGTCTTGTCAAGAAGAAGCTACCAGGAGCGAGACAAAGGCCGAACTGTTTGTAATTGTTTGTGAGTGATGTAAGCCCTGTGCATATGAACAGTGCCCACATTAATTTTAACATTAATAATAACTACTTGAGTAAATATATACATAAGGAAACAGGTCCAATACATGTGTGAAAAGATTCCACCATAGTCATATGCAGATCATGAGAAGATAAAATAAAATATATATTGAAAGACTAATTAAACAAACATAATTTTGTTTAACCACTACAAGTATTGGACAAAGAGATATTCAATCTTCTCAAGAGATCCTCAGTTTATGGACGGTTTGTGCAAGAGGTTTGATTTCTAAAATCAGAGAAAGAACAACTGTTTTCAATTAGGGGGTAAACAAGAAAAACTCTACAGAAATTAAGAGAAAGTTTCTTCATCAATCATGTTTAATTGAACAAAAAACCCTAAAATCAGAAATGAAAAGAGGCCTCAGTAGAAAGAGATATTAGATCTAAAACAAGTCATACAGATGGTACTAGAAGCTCATAACACGAGAACATAACACGAGAGAAAGAAAAACCTAAATCTGGAATGAAATAGAAAAAGAGATCAGATCTCAAGAAATTCTAAACCAATGGTAAAAAGTGATGAAAAGAGAGCTCACTTACGATGAATTTTAAGTGAGATTTCACCAGCTCAGTTTTTGCGAGCTTTATGAAAACCCTAGCTAGGCCTTCTTTTGAACCTTCCCAAACCTAATAGAGCTGAAAGTATAGGTGACAAACAGTAATTTATAGAAAAAAAGGAAGAAGTAGCTGGAAGTAGCCACTAGGTATTAGCAAGTGGTGGTTCAAAGAAGGGGCAAACAAAAAGAGATGGTGATGATGAATGATGATGATGGTGGTGATGATGGGTCATTGTCTTCATGGGAGTCAGGGAAAGCTAACTGTTCCTTCATATCTCACCATATCTTACATACATGTGTATATATATACACATATATATGTATATAGAGAGAGATGGTGACTAGCTTATGTAAAAAAATTGTGTTGGTTTTCAGGTTTTTGGCTGTAGATATTGAATTGTGATATTCATCAGCCAACTTTTTAAGGTTCTTTAGTTTTCTTTCTGGATCACATTTAATGAGCGGTGTAAGAGCTTGAGAATTTAGATAATGTTTTACAATAGTTAATTTAGTCTTTTTGTTTATTTATTTTCTACTTTATTTAAGCTTAATGGACCAGAAATGAAATATTGTTGTACACATAGGAAGATTAGTTGGTCCCATAAAACTAATCTCATATATTTTATCTATCAGGCTCAATGAACATAAATATCTCTAAATGAAAGAGCTATAAACAACGTTATTGAAAAGTTCGTTAAGCATTCACTATGGAGTCATTTAGTTCTTGCATATTTGACTTGAAAACACAAGTTAGTCATGTTATTTTAACATGTATGTAATTACAAAATATTACTAGAAATCTAATTGATAATATAGTTCATATATTTCACTCTTTTGTAGTGAATCTTTAATTACTAAGCTATTCACAGATTAGGCCATAACAAAGCTAACCAATCACACATTTGGTCTGTTGGTATGATACCTTTCTTACAAACAAACTTTAGACTATATCAAACACGTGGTTTGAAAATTGTCTTCAATCAATTCAGTATTACGTAAAAATAATCTATTAAAAATTTGAAAAAATTGCTTTGATAGTTACATAGACAAAGGTAAAAAAGTAAAATATCATACACGTTTCATTATTTCATTCAACCAAAAAAAGATATAATCATACAAGAGTGGGTGTGAGATTCATACAACACTGTCCCAGTTGATATAGAAAAGAAACACAGTCATTCTCGGAGCAGTACCACCACTCTCCTTCGGTGAAAAAAGAGGAAAACAACCACAAGAAAACACTGTTAAATGACTATCTTACCCCTGCCAACCTGTCATCTGCGGACCGACCAGGATGGTAGTGGGCGTGGAGCTTTGAAATCTTTTGACACTTTGTGGGCCCTTTGTGTAATGCTTTGTCTCTTCGTTCGAGAAGACCCGATAAAGACCCGGTAACTAAAATTGGTATCCACCCGAGCTAACCCGGTAAGTAAAAAACATCCACCCGATACCGCAGGCCTAGACTTTAAATGTTTGCTCAATGCCATGAAGTTTCAAATTATGGCTATTGATTGATAAATGATAATGGTATGGTTTCACCTGAACTTGAGCTGTAGGAATGATAACAGACTGTTATTAGGATTCAAAAACTGATATTCGAAATGTATAAAGTCTGCTATATGCAAGCCTATATCTATCCTTGGACTAAGTGTGGCAGATTAGAAAGAGGAAGAAGAAGCTGAAGCTGAAAGAAAGCACTGTGAAGAGATTGAGAAGCTTGAAAAAGAGAGCATAAGTGGATATAATAAGAACATAACATTGAATCTCCTAAAACCCAGTTCGAAAAATAACACTCTCAGGCTGCTGCATCACATCTTTGATGTATATCATTACCAAAGTCTTTTAACCATTACTATTAATTATTGTAAACAATAAAATCTATCTATGCTGAAGTTTAACTATTTTAAATTACTTGTAGAATAATATGGATTGCTTATAATCAAATATTCTTTTTAATCTATCTAAATGTTTCCTAATATATATATATATATATATATTATTTTAAAAATAGATATTTTATATATTTCAGTTACTATTAATTATTTTCAAAAATAAATTAATCTAGATTTTTAAAATTTCATAAAATTACGTATAGAATAATATTTAATATTTATAATGGAATATTTATTTTCTGATTTATTTAAATTTCGCCATATCACCTATATATAATCAAAATATTTAAAGTATTATATAGTTGAAGATCGCTTTCGTGTTAAAAGAGACATTACTCAAATAGATCAATGGTTCAATGTTTGTCGAAAGTTTAATATGACACACGAGTTAATATTTGTTTTCAACATGTAAATTATTTCACTATAATGTTTATAAATTTTTTTTGTCAAAATGTTTATAAAAATTAAAAAAAATATGATAAATATTTAAAATATTAACCAACAAACATTTAAATTATATTTTTTAAATAAAAAAGTGAAAATAAACACCCGCACGAACGTGCGGGTCAAGCTCTAGTATATATATTATGGAGAAGTCAGTTTAGTGACTTTTGACTAGGTGTCAGGTGAAATTTAGATTTAATATATATATATATATATATATGATATTACAGAAACAATTTTAAATATATTATAATTACAATGGATACAATAAATCATAGATTGCAAAAAACTAATGAAATATAAACCTAATAATATTTCTACTCATTATATACATATATTCTAAAAATGTGTCAAATGAATATAAAACAAACATATAATTTTAAGAATTTCCAATTATCTCCAATGCTAATGTGATATTATAGTTGAGTTATCACTTTAAAAAAAATTATAGTATTCTTCCTATATCCTCATATATATATATATATATATATATTATATTACTTTAGAAGTCAATTAAGTGATTTTTGCTTATGTGTCAATAGTATGTGAAATTTAAGAAAATTGTTATAATTTGAATGGTCGATGGTTTTTAATTTATCCCTAATAATTATTAATTCCTTATAATGTATGATTTATAATAATTAGGTTTAAAATATTGTATGGATTATATTTAAAAAAAGCATGTGAGAACTTTGATTTAAAAAAATGTTTTGCATGAAAGTCAAATCATATAGTAAATATATAAGGCAATGTTATGATTGAAAATAATTCTAAGATAGAATTTTGGTTCATTGATAATATGTTTTGTATTATTATTTAGAGATAAATAAATATTTGGCAAAAAATATGTAAAAAATTAGGAAAATATTAGCAAAAATTAGGAAAATATTTGGCAAAAATATGTGATAATATACGTTGGAGAAGTTAATGTGATAACTACATATATATAATTCTACAAGTATTTGTTATTACTAAATATTCATGAGTTAATTTTACATCAAATTTATGAAAATTTTACGATGATTGCCAAACTATTGTAAATTAAAATTTATCTTTTTAATATTTTTAATTATTATTCAAAATTTATGACATTATATACATAATATTTCTTTTTATATAATATTTATATCCGCGAATTCGCAGGTATCCACCTAGTTGTTATTAAACTCTTTACAAAATACTATGATTTGGTGACTATAGTTAACTAGGAAAAATACTATGATCTATAACCGGAGAGTTCACATATATGCAAATTCATTATTTTGAAAGAGTTGCGATCCACTATAATCCATTATGATTTACCTTGCAAAACACATAGTCGAGAATGGAGACCGGAGAATATAATCATAATGGAGAGACTTCGTAAATAGAAAAACATCATCTATTTATTTAAAGGGTAAAAGATCAAAAACAAATGCAAAACAAGTAGGCATCTGAAGCAAGAATCTCCCCAATGCACAGCTTTAAAAGTAAAATTGAAAGTAAAATTATGATTAGAAAAGTTTATTCCCAAAATATATATATATATAGTATGGTATTTTTGTTTTTCGCCGGAAACTTATAGCATTACGCTTCACACTGGACTCAAGTTTTTCAACGGCCAGCCAGCATTGTTGTATCAGCTGGGCGAGGAAAACAATGTTACTTGGAGAAGAGATTCTTGTATCCAGGCAGCACACACCCACACTTGTCTGGAGGTTATTATGATGGCGGTGACGCAATAAAATCTAGTTTCAAAATGTCTTTTGCAATAACCATGTTGAGATGGAGCGTCATCGAATATCACTCCAAGTACCAACAACTTGGTGAACTCAACCATGTTAAAGGAATTATCAAATGGGGAACTCACTACCTTCTCAAGATTTTCGACACTAGTGCTGCTGATTCAATCCATGACATGGTGTCACAGGTTACAAAAATAAAGATTCTTACAACATTCTTTGATCGATCTTTTACTATAAGAAAATATTCAGGTGGGATGTGCAGAAACTGAAGGTTAATGCTGGATGCGACCTGAGGACATTGATTAAGACATTTAGATGTATGTATCCGTGAATGTCCCAATCCTTCTGCAGAATGGCGGCTGCACTTGCCTCAACATCCATCGTTTTCAGTGAAAACGTAGCGAATTCTCAAAAGCTTATTCACGGTGCCATGATTCTCTATAAATATGCTGAGTCATCTGTGAAAGGCAATAATGCAGACTCAAGCTCGTCGTGGGATGAGCTTTTGTGGGTGGGGCTTGGCTCTATTATGCTACTGGAGATGTAAGTTACCTTGATAGAGTAACAACTCTTGGATTGGCTGATCCTTCTGATTCTTTCTCACGTGACTTTGGTGTGTTCAGTTGGAACAAAACTCGCGGGAGCTCAGGTAATAGTATTACACTCTACGACACTTTCTTACTTAGCTATTATGTTTTATTGAAGTACTGATGTTCATTATTATTATTATCAATTGTTAGTTGCTTTTGACCCGATTGAGGCTGTTCTTGAGTCCTGGATATCCAGTTGAAGAAGTTCTGAGAATTTTTTTTTAAACAAATCAACATTGTTATGTGTTCTTACTTGTTGTCTTTCAATAACTTCAATAGAACCAAAGGTTAATAAAAAAATACTTGTACTTTTATATCTATACTATTATTTATGAAGTGATTTTGCTGATTTGTCACATGCTCCACGATTTTAGCTAATATTGTTTATGTGTCATATTTTTA
>JABAYD010029514.1:813-17078 GCA_014822095.1 Diplotaxis tenuifolia | reverse complement strand
TGCCTTTACGACGAATTAACGAGGAAATGTGCCCTCTTTAAAAATGCGTTTTCTTGTAGTGAATTAGTTACATAATTATAAGTATGTATTTTTAATAATGAAAAAATATAAAAATAAATTTCTTTTCGGTATCTATTGTTTTTAAAATAATTTGCTTCTCACTTTTTTAGTAACAATGGAGATATTCTTTCTATTAAACTGATTCAGTTTAAACAACTTTTTGAATTCATTGTTTCTTGATGCTACATATACATTATAACAACTTATGATTAAAGTTATTCAGTGTATGTGTTTTTTACAATTCATTTTTAATATCTCTACATATTTTACAATTTATTTTTGTTAGTTATATTTGTAAGGATTTCAAAAGAAATATAATAAAAATTCTCTTTTGGTTTTAAAAAAAGGAAAATTATCCTTTTAGATTATTTTTATATTTTTTGGTTTATGTTTTCTTTTTAAATGAAAAATTGTTATTTAACATATGCCATGATCATAAATATATAATTGCAATGTGCCAGGATCATGCTAATTAGCAACTTTAAAAAACCAAGTTTGTAATTATCATAAACCTATGTTTTAAAAAAAAATACTATTGTTAAAATTATTATATGAAAATATTAAAAAATAGAATTTTCTATATCCAACACTTCTACCTTCTTTGTAAGTATTCACGTTTGGTTATATTCATATAAAATATTATAATTCTCTTTGGTTTATTATTTCTAACAGAAAAAAATACTATTAAATATTTATAATATTTTTTTTTAAATATTTTAATTTGTATAGAAATTTATCCTAAAATAATGTTTAGTGTTTAGCAAATTTCCCTTATCTTAGACCATGTTTTAAAAACAAAATGCTATTGTTAAAATTGTATAAAGATGAAAGTATTAGAAAACGTATTATTTAACACATATCATAATCTTATATTTTAATAACAAAAACTGATATTTTTATAAAGGAAAACTGTTATTTTTCTCAAAAGCACATCTCATATTTTGTCCTATAAGATAATTATTTTTATTTAAATTTCTTGCTTTTCACTTTCTAGTAAGATGTACTATGGTAGGACGGTAATGACATTTTTTATTTAACTGATTTAATGTTAAATAACTTTCTGAATACATTGTTTATTAATAATTTCTCGTAAGAAATTAAATTACAATTTCAGTTAGAAAATAATAAATATGACAAACAAACACACACATGCAATCATAATAGCAATATTAATTTACGTACGTACAACAGCATGACAAACAAATACACATACGTAATAGAACATCATTATTGTGGTTGTAACTTGGAAGACCAATAATATATATGTGAAAATATTAGAAAGCGTTCTTTGTTTAAGAATTTTTGAAAAGAAAAAATAACACTTTTTAGATTATTTTTATATTATTTTGGTTTATGTATTTTTTTAAAAAAACTGTTATTTAACACATAATCTCATATTTTTATAAAGGGAAACTCTTATTTTTGTCATAATCACATCTCATATTTTGTCCTATAAGCTAATTATTTTTATTTAAATATCTTGCTTTCCACTTTTTATTTAACTGATTTAATGTTAAATAACTTTCTGAACATATTGATTATTGATAATTTCTCGTAAGAAATTAAATTACAATTTCAGTTAGAAAATAATAAATATGACAAACAAACACACACATGCAATCATAATAGCAATATTAATTTACGTACGTACAACAGCATGACAAACAAACACACATACGTAATAGAACATCATTATTGTGGCAGTAACTTGGAATACTAATAATATATATGTGAAAATATTAGAAAACGTTATTTGTTTAAAAAATTTTAAAAAGAAAAAATAACACTTTTTAGATTATTTTTATATTATTTTGGTTTAAGTATTTTTTTTTTCAAAAAGCTGTTATTCAACACATATCATAATCTTATAACTATGGTATGACAGTAATGACATTTTTTATTTAACTGATTTAATGTTAAATAACTTTCTGAAAATATTGTTTATTGATAATTTCTCGTAAGAAATTAAATTACAATTTCAGTTAGAAAATAATAAATATGACAAAAAAATACACACATGCAATCATAATAACAATATTAATTTACGTACGTACAAACAAACAAACAAACACACATACGTAATATAACATTATTATTGTGGCAATAACTTGGAATACTAATAATATATATGTGAAAATATTAGAAAAATTTCTTTGTTTAAGAATTTTTAAAAAGAAAATTAACTTTTTAGATTATTTTTATATTATTTTGGGTTAAGTATTTTTTAAATTTTTTTTTATTTAACACATATCATAATATCATATTTTAATAACGAAAATTGTTATTTTTATAAAGGAAAACTATTATTTTTGTCATAATCACATCTCATATTTTTTCCTATAAGCTAATTGTTTTTATTTAAATTTCTTGCTTTCCACTTTCTAGTAAGACGTACTATGGTATGACAATAATGACATTTTTTATTTAACTGATTTAATGTTAAATAACTTTCTGAAGACAAACAAACACACACATGCAATCATAACAGCAATATTAATTTACGTACGTACAACAACACGACAAACAAACACACATACATAATTGAAAAATCAATATTGTGGCAATAACTTGGAAGACTAATAATAGAATAACATTAATAGATCATAATATAACTCGTAAACGCCTAACTTTATATTTGTCTTGAATCAATAATTATGTTTAGTGTGTGGCGATCAAATATAAGAAGTGTCCAAATATGAGAGAGCTTAGTTCTATATATATAAATTTGAATAATCATAGTTTCTCTTGGGTTTGGATCTTTTTAATAGATTTAAATAAATTAACATTAACATTAAAAAGTCTTTGTTATTTATTTAGACTAAGATTTTTAAAGGATAATTGCTTCTTTTTTTTACAATTATCTTTTCTTTTATAGGAAAATTATCAAAAAAATATTTTTTTCTTTTAATGTTTTAAAAAAATATATAATTACGATTAATCTTTTTTAAAAGGGATAATTACTAATGTTTTAAAAAGGGTGATTAATATTTAAAAAAGGATAATTACTAATTTAAAAAAACAATAATAACTATTATAAGTAAAATTAGCATTAATATTTTTTAAAATGATAATTACTATTTTAAAAAAAATTATCTTTTTTAAAGGATAATTACTATTTTTATAGTTATCTTTTCTTTATTATTTGAGAGAAGGAAAATCAGTGTTAAATTTAAAAGAATAATTATTAATTTTTTTAATTTTTTAAAAGGATAGTAACTATTTTTTAGAGGATAATTACAATTTTTAAAGGATAATTACTATTTTTTACTTATATGTATTTTAACACATGTCGTAATTTTACATATATATTGCCACATATCACAATCGTGTTAATTAGAAACTTTGAAGAACCAAGTTAGTTTTATATGTCATTTTTGGAGGTTTTGACTTTTTTAATCAGTGCTTAAATATAGGAAATTAGCAACAAAAAAAATTTCTTTTAATGTTTTTAAAAAATAAATAATTACGATTTAATCTTTTTAAAAGATATTTACTAATTTTAAAAAAGGATGATTACTATTTAAAACAGAATAATTACTAATTAAAAAATAATAATAACTATGAAAATTAGTATTAATCTTTTTTTAAAAGGATAATTACTATCTTTTTAAAAATATAACTATTATATTTGTTTAAAAGGATAGTTACTATTTTTTAACACTTATATTTCCTTTATTATTTGAGAAAAAGAAAATCAGTGATAAATTTAAATGAATAATTATTAATTTTTTTAAATTTTTAAAAGGATAGTTACTTTATTTTTTAAAGGATAATTACAATTTTTTAATTTATATATTAAGATGCTAAATAAATTACACAGCGATATTAAGCATTGAAAATATTTTTTGAATGATCTTCTTGCTTTAAACTAGATGATGAATTTAAAATAGAAAGATTCTCTAGGTTTCCGTAAAAAAAAGTAAAATTCAACGATTAACTTTTTCTTTCCAACCACAGCAGTCTGCAATTATAGCTAGCTCCTCTCTGGCTCTCTCTCACTCTGTCTGCTCCTTAATCATCTCTCTCATATAAACCGACAAGCTAGAGAGAGAGAGAGAGAGAGTGCTGAAATCCATGTGATAGGATTTTCTTCCGTTATTTTCTCTTTAAACACATTGTCTGAAAAACACACAAAGATTTTTCCGACAACATCCGGATCGATCTCAGACACAGAGTCATTCACTGTTCGAAAGTACTAGACTTAAGAAGATGACGAACAAGACCAGTTTAGGTCTCCCCGTCTTCTTCTTCTTCTTCCTACTCTGCCTCGCCACCGTCACATCAGATCTAGAATCCGACCGACGAGCACTAATCGCTCTCCGTGACGGCGTCCACGGGCGTCCTCTGCTCTGGAACCTAACAGCACCGCCCTGCACCTGGGGAGGAGTCCAATGCAATGCGGGTCGGGTCACAGCCCTCCGGTTACCCGGAGTGGGTCTCTCCGGTCCGTTACCAATCGCAATCGGGAACTTAACCAAGCTCGAGACTTTATCTTTCCGGTTCAACGCCTTAACCGGTCCGCTCCCTCCGGATTTCGCTAACCTAACTCTCCTCCGTTACCTTTACCTCCAAGGAAACGCCTTCTCCGGAGAGATACCTTCCTTCCTCTTCGACTTACGTAACGTGATCCGTATCAACCTTGCTCATAACAAGTTCTCCGGTCAGATCCCGGTTAATGTTAACTCGGCGACCCGGTTAGCTACTCTTTATTTGGAAGATAACCAGCTTACCGGTCCCATCCCGGAGATTAAGCTCACGCTTCAGCAGTTTAACGTCTCGGAGAATCAGTTAAACGGGTCGATACCGGATCCGTTGTCGGGTATGCCCAAAACCGCGTTTGAAGGGAACTCTCTCTGTGGTAAGCCGTTAGCCGCTTGCTCCGTGACCGGGAATGGGACTGATACAACCGGAAAAGGGAAAAAAGACAAGCTTTCGGTCGGAGCTATTGTCGGAATAGTGATTGCTGCTGTCTTCGGGCTTATCTTGCTCTTCTTGATCTTGTTCTGTCTCTGCAGAAGGAAGAAGAAGAAACAGGACAATGTGGAGATGAGAAACATCGAAGCAGCAGCAGCTCCGGCACCAACTTCATCAGCCGCCGTAGCTAAAGAAACGACGACGGTGGATAATACCCCTCCTCCTCCTCCGGTGGTGGCGGCTAGCGAAAACGGTGGAGCTAAGAACAGTAAAGATCTGACGTTTTTCGTGAAATCGTACGGTGTTTTCGATCTCGATGGGTTGCTGAAGGCTTCTGCGGAGGTTCTTGGTAAAGGAGCGTTGGGATCGTCGTACAAGGCGAGTTTCGAGCATGGATTAGTGGTGGCTGTGAAGCGGTTGAGAGATGTAGTTGTCCCCGAGAAAGAGTTTAAAGAGAAGCTACAGGTTCTTGGTTCAATCAGCCATGCTAATCTTGTGACATTGATTGCTTATTACTTTAGCCGCGACGAAAAGCTCGTTGTTTTCGAGTACATGTCAAGAGGAAGCCTGTCTGCTCTCTTACACGGTATAAACTTTTTCTCTTTCAATGTTTTAGACCTAATGTTCTAAAAATCGGTCTAAGCGGCAATCAGCAGATCTCAAAACAATTTTTCTATAATAATATTTCTTTTAAAATAGTTTAGGCCCTCAAAAATAATTCAATATAAACGCCGCCTACCAATTTTTTGAACATTTATTTTGTGATTTACAGGGAACAAAGGAAGTGGTAGAAGTCCATTGAGTTGGGAAACAAGAGCGAGTATAGCTCTAGGAGCAGCAAGAGCCATTAGTTACCTTCATTCACGTGACGCGACAACATCTCATGGCAACATTAAGTCTTCTAACATTCTCTTGTCTGAATCATATGAGGCTAAGGTCTCTGACTACTGTCTTGCGCCTATGATCAGTCCTACATCTACACCTAACCGTATTGATGGTTACCGTGCTCCTGAAGTTACCGATGCTCGTAGAATCTCCCAAAAGGCTGATGTTTACAGCTTCGGTGTTCTCATTCTTGAACTTCTCACAGGTATAATACAGAGACTACATTCTAGGTCAAAATGTGATTCTAACTTAGGCTTGTTGTTTACTGCAGGGAAATCACCAATGCACCAGCAGTTAAACGAAGAAGGAGTGGATTTACCGAGATGGGTTTCATCTATTACTGAACAACAATCACCATCAGATGTGTTTGATCCAGAGCTAACTAGGTATCAAGCTGAAGGTAATGAGGACATGATCAGGCTTTTGAAGATTGGTATAAGTTGTACTGCTCAGTATCCAGATAGTCGTCCGTCTATGAGTGAAGTCACGAGGCTCATTGAGGAGGTTTCTCGTTCTTCTGGTTCACCAAGTCCTTTGTCTGGTTGATTCTTTTTTTTTCAAAATTGTTTGGTCTGAATTTGAATTTGTTTAATAGTTTGTTCGGTCATTCTTGAAGTCAGTTGAGAAAATACGTTGAAAGTTTTTTTTTTTAGTGTTGAGTTTATCAATTGTTGGAAATATATCATTGTTTCAAGTGTGGAATGAAAAGAATTTGTCTCATTTTCTATAGGCCGACCACATAAGAAAAAGCTATTGGTTGACTCTTTCTTTCCAACCAACTATGCAATAAAACGGCAGGAATCATAATAAAGTTACCGACAAACTATTTCGGCGTTTCTTCAACTTCAAGTTTTAGATTAAAAAGGTGAATTCATGAAATAAATATAACTTTAGGTAACAGGTCTATTCAAGTTTCTTAGTTGAATCTGCTAAGTTATCCCCCATCCTCCACAATTTTCAAATTCAAGTTCAGATGATTTGGTAAGACTATTAAAACAAAGTTTATTGATATTTCTTTTAGCCTTTTTAAAGTAAATTTCGAATGAGTCTCTTTAAATATTGTGTCGACCAAGGTACATTGTTTCAGGAAACATTTACGGACTTAATGTATGGAAGAATTCGTTGAGTGCCTAGACTGGAATAAAAATGTTTGTTAGTTAGTTGTTGATTTTGGTTTAGTTTAGAAGTTTAAGCGAAATCGATGGGAGTTGTGATGATGATAACACACATTTATACTTCAAATGTTTGGTCGATTTTTTAAAACTCATATCATTGAAGTTTCATCAAGCTTATCATAATCAACTAAACTTGAAAAGGGATTTAGTAAATATAATGATTACTCTTACTTGTTAGCTACTTCTTACAAAGGAAGTATGTCTTAAAAATAAGCTTAAGTTATAACGTCGGATGTACTTATATTTTCTAATAATACATGAGACCGACACTATAACTGCAATTTAATGCTCCCAACCTTTTTTATTCTATTACTTGATGCTTTAGATTTGTACATAGAAACTAAGAAACAATTTAACTGTGTACATTTCTATACAAAAAAAATATAAACTATTTATCTAACTACAATTCTATGAATCATAATTAAATAAAAATTACTCTAAAAACGTCATTTAATTTAAAATAAATAAATTTAACTAAAATACGGTTAGAATACAAATGAAGAATTTTTTTTGTCAGTAAAATAAGATTAAACTTGTGATTTGTGAAGGTTATGACGGTTATGTAATGAAGCTTTATAAGTGAATAATAATTTTGCTAACAATAAATCATGGAGAAATAGGTCACGGTATCTTATCTAGATGACAAATTTCTGAAACTTTTTAGTTTTTAGTAGAGAGTAGCTAAGTGCTCTTATATTTGTGTAAGAGAGAGTCATATGCCTATGTTAGACCTAGAGATATCAGTCAAATTATACCTCTGACTGTCTCGCTAAGTTGATTTAATTTATTATATGTTAAAATAATCAACTATTTTTTATTTTTAACTAATAACATGAGCAAAATATGTAAAAAAAATAAAAGTTACATTAAAAACACAAAATTATTATATTTCGCAACCAATAAAAAAACTCATAATTACAATTTTGTGGAACAAAGGGAATGTATGTTAAAAGGATCGATGTATTTTTTTTAATTCAAAGAAACATTAAATTTTTATTTCAATATAATTTTACAAGTTTATAATGCTAATTATAAATTTCAAAAATTTTACAATATGTATTAAAATTTTATTAGTTATAAATAGAAAATAGTTAATTATTTATAATCAAAATTTGAAAAGTTTTATTACTATGTGAAGAAACAAACATATATCATGTTGAAACAGAAAAAAATACCTTTAGTATTTATATGTTTTTACCTTTCAAAATAAAATAGTAAGATTGTGACTGTAGTCACATGTAGCTATATATTTTTGAAGAAAAGGTAATTTATTCTGACTTCTGTTGTTATCAAGCCAGTCAGTTGAAACATATTTTTCGCTGGTAACTATTCAAAAAGTGTAAATTGACTTATATTTTTTCCTCTTGATTTGAGTAGAGTAAAAATGTTACACTAAGTTACTCTAGAACTAACCAATCAAACCCTAAATGGTGTGTTTTTAAGGTTTGTAATTCTATCAAATATCATTCTTACAACACTGAACCAAACCAGGTACAGAAAAATAATAAAGAGAATGCACCAGTCGATATTCATTGATTAATCTCCTTCAAATGTTGGTAATTTGTTTTGCAACAGATGTTGTGTTCTGCGAGAATTTCTTTTCTGCAAAAAAAATTGTGAATTGTGATTTTTGTATGACTTAGTGATCAGTATTTAGGTGGCATTAATCATTCCACACCTAGTCATGGACACACCGTTTTGTTCTCTTGTTCTAACTCATATCCATGTGGGATCACATGTATATATAACTAAAGTGTATTTTAAAATTTAATTGTGGAAATACCTTTGCCCAAGAAAATACCTTACCCTGTCAAATCCATATTAAAATGTCCAAGCCTTTACAACTTGTGCTTCATTTTCATGTAATTAAAAACTATAACTTTTGCCAGCTCATAAAATCATGAATATAACCATTTATTCCTTTTAGTACAAAGTTTGTTTGAACATGGTTGCCGAATATGATAATAACTTTATCTCTTATCGTATATGAGAATGATTAACAACCATAACAATATATTTTCAAAGATTATGCATACTAATAATTCATGAGCTGGAGAATAAATTAATGGAGGTGCCATCAAATGTTCGATCACAAAAAAAATGATAAACACATAGTCCAAATGTAAATTCAGCACTGGTATTAAGAAATATATAAAAAAAAACTTAATTAGTTTATTACGTCACGATAGAAATAAGGTTCATAAATGTATAAAAACAACTACACATATATTTATCGTGAGATTTCTAAGAGAGGTATTGATCAGTTTGTTTGAGACCGACAGGGTACACAAGATGGCCACCTCATCGAGACAGAATTGGACGCGGTTTCTCTCCAAACGTCAATAATTATGCCAACGATAAAAAGTAGAAACATTGTTGGCAAAACAAAAGAAGGTAAACCAATAATTCGGTAAATTAATTGGTATAACTCTTAGTATATACTAACCACCTCTAAAGAACATGTGTCATGAGCCGGACTCTTGCATTCGTTTAAGCCGATCCGAAAGATAGAAAATTCAAACCTTTAAGGATTAAGTGTATTAGAGAATAATTATCCCAGCACCCACTAGGGGGTGTTTAAAAAAAAAAAAATTTTTTTTGCTTTTTTCGGATTTATAAAGAAAAAAAAATTAAGAAGAGACCAATCGAGCCAAAAAGAAAACAAACGCCAGCGCTTGTATTGGCATCAGAAGCAAAATTGTTTAGTGTTTTTTGGGATCCACTCAGTTGTTTGTACATTTATTTTTCGAGCATTCCCCCAAAGCATCAGAGATAATTATGCTCTTAGAATCTGATGTAAATTAAGTTCTTCAGTCTGATCCAAAATTTATCGTGGGCCATTTTCGATGTGTTTTTCCTTTCCGTCATAATGGGCCAATTTTATGGATAACATATGGGTGGTTAAATGGTTCGAACTTCAAACTATTCTTTTTCTTCTTTATAGTTTCTCAAATCAAAGGTTTATAGTTTTGTTTGGGGATTGGATGATGGTGAAGCCACCATGGAAAAAGAATACTTCATCGTATACGATTGGATGGCGTCAACAGCTAGCATACAATATGTTCATTTCATTGGAATAAAAAAAAAGAGTATTATAGTCTACATTGATACCAAGAACACGGATATGCACTGATGGGTACCGTGTCAACGTTTCGAACCATGTTCCAAATACAATGGATTTTTTCTATACGATTCGGAATAAAATGCCGAAATGGCATACCAGTCGTAATCGAG
Organism: Diplotaxis tenuifolia; assembly: GCA_014822095.1. Taxonomy (NCBI): domain Eukaryota; kingdom Viridiplantae; phylum Streptophyta; class Magnoliopsida; order Brassicales; family Brassicaceae; genus Diplotaxis; species Diplotaxis tenuifolia. The sequence continues at coordinate 6,810 of JABAYD010029514.1, read as the reverse complement.
TAATCGAGTGAGACAAATTATGGAGAAGTAAAATAACAGATTATATTTGTATTCGTTGCTTTGTATACAGTTCTATAACTCGATTTGTATTTTGATGTATCAATAAAGTATGATTAGACGAAAAAAAAAACAAGATAATGTCGTCATGATACTGTAAGTTTCTGTTGTCACTGGGCACTGCACAAAAAAGACCAAACAAACTATGCAAAGTTCACAACACGTTTTTCTTTCTGTAACTGAAGTTCACAACACTTAGTGCTAACAAAAACCCTCCAATTATAGTGCATTAAAGTGATAATTTTCAATCTAAACTATTTTTTTTGTGTGTACATAGGGCCATAATTCTCTTCTTTTATTTGAGAAGAAAAACTAAACTGATTATTATGAGATCTGAGTTTTAACATAACTAAAGAAGACACGTATGGTAGTTACAAAAAAAATTGAAGTATGGATGATGAGGTGTTTTTGTCTGATGCTGTACAATGATCACACTCGCTCACACGTGTGTTCAACTTCAACCATCAAGTAGCAACTTTCTTTTTCCCTGTACCGTATTACATACTTTTTTTTTTTTTTTTTTGTAACACGTACCGTATTACATACAAAACATCACATTCATTTTGTTTTTTCACTCAAAATACTGACTTTAATTACGCTGCAAGAAAAACAGGGAATATTGCGCGTGTTTCACCTAAACCTTCGTGTATATATAGGGAATATTGCGCGTGTTTCATTACACTACTCTGTAATTCGCCATTTTCTTAGTTTGATGGTTTTTGTTAGGAAAAATTCTCTGATGGTTTTCGTTAGGAATAATTGTTAGGAGAAAAACTCCAGAATTCATAATAAAACAGTCAGGCCTCATGATTCTATCATTGCTAGACCCTATCTCTCGGAAGCATTCCTCCACAAGTCGTTTCTGTTTGTAGCCCATTTGTATGGCTTTTTTTACCAAAAAAAAATAAAAAATGATAAAGAAACATTTATGGCCGTATGCAAAATACGGATTAAAAAAATTATAAGGTTGTATAAAATCTATAATTAATAGAAGATACGAGAAGAAATGTAGGTCCACAAAGTCACAAATATGCTTTTGAGATCTCTAACTCTCTATATATTGGTTGTTGTGGTGCTTCTTGAGTCTTAGAAACACAACATTATAAGTATATGAGTTGGTTACGAAATAAGACACTTTTTATCTTTTTGTTAAATAAGACACATGTGATATTTAAGGAGTGTTCAAAAAAAAAAAAAAAAAAAAAAAAAAGTATTTTTCTTTAGTTTTGAGACATAAGAAAGACAATAATAACCCCCTCATTGTAAGCGAGCCAATTATGCTTCTTGTACCGAAACCGGTTTTGTTATTTCTGGAGAAATTAGAGGTACGATTTGTTGTTGTTTTTGGTTAGAGATTTGTGTCAAGATTTCCATCCGTGTTTTGAAATAGTTTGTTTTTGTTGCAGTTTGTTTTTGTTGCAGTTTGTTTCAATGGATTTAATTCAATATAACCATGGTAGACAGGTGTTAAATTGTGGTCAGGCATGATGATTCTTTTGAGTGCCCTCTCCGCAAAACAATATTCTTTTAACACTGTCCGCAACAGTTTTTTATATGTACACGGTCCACAACAAATTTTTATATGTATACCGTCCACAAACACTTCCCCCAATCAATACCATCCACAAAATGTCTAAAAAAGAAGAAAATGAATCGCTAAACATAATAAAAAGCCTCAAGTACAAGTACTTAGAGTTAGGTTTTGAGAGATATAGGATGTGGTGGATTTCAAGGCTGTTTGGGTGGGCACTAGCATCGTAGATGGCCGAAGGAGGACGAAGAGATGGGGGGAGTAGTTGGATTTGGAACGTAGGGGATTGTTTTGAGAGGTGAGTTTTGGACAGGTGGGCTGTGTATGGGAGGAGCTTGGGTGGTAGTAGCGTGGACGGATGAAATATGGATGGGGGTGTGGGTATTGGGGGATTGTGGATGGGTGAAGCGTGGATGCTTGAAATGTGGACGCTTGAAGCCTGAACGATTGAAGCGTGTGCGCTTGAAGCCTGGATGTTGGACGCTTGAAGCGTGGACGGTGGACGCTTGAAGCGTGGACGGTGGACGCTTGAAGCGTGGACGGGTTCATTAGTTGATTTGCTGAGAGAAGTTGAGCCGTAAAGCTCTGATGCGTATTGACTGAGGACGGGAGAGTGGATGCGAACTTTGCGCGAATATGGAAGAGAAACGGAGGAATCGATTTCTGAGAATGCAAAGAAAAATTAAAATCCCTAAAAATCAACAAAAAAAATCGGTGTTATGTTGTTTTGAATCAAAAACTAAATGTTTAGATCTAGGATGAAACTCGACTCCTTTGTGTGATATAAACATATACTACTGGATCTGAACAAAAAATATGTATATTAGAAAAAAACAGATCTTGCATAACTTGAACTTGAAATATAGAAGACGACAACGGTGGATAGCTGAGAATGATGGTAATATGGAAGCGATAATAGCGGCGGATGACAGAAAATGGCGGTGTTACAGAGAGTGTGTGAAAAACAGAACGATGGAAGGAGAATGAAGGAAGAACTTAGATCTAGGATTTTCAATAATTGCTGCAAGATGGGGCATGTTGGAGAGAGAGAGAGAGAGAGAGAGAGAATATAGAAGGGATACGATTTTGGTTTTTTGAATTATAGATAAGGTTTGGTACTATATGTAAACCGAGACAGGGGATTTCAACCGGTTTGGTTTTTTCTACTTTCTCTACCATAAGGGTATGGAAGACAATGACTAAGGGAAAAGTATGTCACATGTACAATGTGTCTTAGAGAGTAAATGTAAAATGTAAAGCCATAAAGTGCCTTTGAGAGTAAAAAATTCTAAGTATATTAGGTATCTAGATGAGCACATCTCTAAGCTATAAAAGTATAAAGTAAGAACATTTATATAAAGGGAGAGATGGGCAGGAAACCATGTTGTGACAAAGTGGGGTTGAAGAAAGGGCCATGGACTGTTGAAGAAGACAAGAAGCTCATCAACTTCATCACCACCAATGGCCAGTGCTGTTGGAGAGCTCTTCCCAAGCTTTCTGGTTGATTTTCTCTTTTTCTTTCTTTTTCTTTCCTCCAAAAAGAAACGATCGTTTAGGATTCGATTCTCATGTGTAAAAAAATTCACCTTCTTACTATATGTTTTACCCCTTCTCTACACCGACGAAACTGATGGTATTTTTTTTTTAAGTGATGCTATTTTGATATGCAGATTCTCTTGTTTTAAAAGTTCACTTCCTTAAAACGTCCACTTTTATTACTGTTAATTTAAATTCTCTACTTTTTTCTTGTCAATGATATTTTCTTTACTTTGTGTAAATTAATTTGGATGAATTATTTTGGTATATGGTATAGAGTTCACCAACAATCAAATACACCTTTAGCAACTAGTATTTTCAAAAAATATTTTCGAAGAGAATGATATAAATTCCTTCATTTTTAATAGAAAAATTCTCTATCGGTTGGACCTAAAAACAAAAGTCTCAAAACATATAATTAGAAATCATAAGCAGACCAACAACAAATCCCCGACGATGTTCCATTCCAAAAGGAAAAAGGAGCTCTCTTTGGTGGAAGAGTTAAAGGAACTAGAGTTATTAGATGAAGGAGAGATGGTCGACATCCCTGATCTCGAAAACGACGACCTGCTAGAAGAAAACTCCCTAAGTGTGATAGTTAGATGTCTGAACCCTTTTGCACACAAAGTGGGAGGTTTGGTCAAAGCTCTTCCACCTATCTGGGGTTTGGAGGATAGAGTAATCGGCAGAGGAGTTGGCTCAAATAGGGCGCAGTTCATTTTTGAGTCTGAGAGAGACCTTCTTTATGTCATGAACAGAGGTCCTTGGTTCGTCAACGGCTGGATAGTATCCTTAGACAGATAGACTCCAGATCCAGGACCAGATTTTCTCTGCAGAATACCTTTCTGGATACGGGTCAGAGGTCTACCGGTCCACCTCCTCAAGAAGCAGGCCCTCGAAAGTCTCCTTGGCCCCTTGGGTTTCGTAGAAAAGGTCGAGCTCCACGCTAAGAACTCATCTTCAGTGGAATATGTGAGAGCCTTGGTCTGGATCAGTGCAGATGATCCTTTGCAGTTTCGAAGAATCGCCAGGTTTAAATCTAGAGAAGTGATCCCAACAGAGCTAGAATATGAAAGGCTTATCAAAATATGCTTCCTTTGCAAGCGTCTCACTCACGACCAAACGAGATGCTCCTTACAAGGCCAGAGAGAAGTCCATGCTCGAGCAACCAATCAAGCCAGACTCTCTCAAAATCGGAACTTTGAGGATGGCATCCCTCTCCCTAGAAGAGGTTCTCAGAAGAGAACGCAAACTAACTCGGGCATCTCGATATACAGAGCTCCTCAGCAACAAGCAACCTCTTCTAGGGCTGCACCTCGTCCCTCTGACACGCGTAAAAAAGCAGATCCTAAAGGTAAAGAGATAGCTACTGTTAGATCCCAAGTTTGGAGAAAGAAGTCAGAAGCAAGGACCCCCGCAAGAGGAAGACCAACCTCCAAGAGCTCAGGAGAATCCTCTGTTCCTGTCAGCAACAGAACCAACTCCCCTGGAAACCATGCACAAGAACCTTTGTGCTCCCACTCCCCCGGAGCTTCTAAGGAACTAGTATCGGTCTTTGAACGGTTAGGAAACACTGAAGAAGCACCTCCGGTGAATCTGGAACACACTACTCAACTGGAAACAAGATCCAGTGGATCCAAAAGCCATTCAGTCCACAGAGATTCTCAAGAAGGTCGCTCCAGCAAAGGTAGTATAAGTCCACCCTCAGTGTTTGAGCGTCTTGGCTCCATCTCAAAAGGCTCAACCGACCAGAAAAAAATATCTCTGGAAGGAACTACGTCAAAGAGAAGAAGACAAAGTGGCAGCGGCGACAGAAATGCAAAAAAACCTCGTACTGTTGACCATGATAACTCAGTTTTCAACAGGCTGGGAGTTAGTGGTAGTGGTTCAAGAGGAAGATTACCTGAAACACCGGTTCATTCTGCTTCGATAGCAGCTTCTCGCCTACCCCATTCTGTCCGTAGGATAGTATTGGGAAACGGCAAAATCTTGGAAGAAGGGTTGATGGATAATTCCAACCCTTCAAAATCAATATGAGAATACTCAGCTGGAACTGTCAGGGGGTGGGGAATACCCCTACAGTTCGACATTTAAAGGAGTTGCTTGGTCAGCACCCTCCTGAAATTCTATTCCTCAGTGAGACCAAAAACAAACGAAATTATATGGAAGGTTTGGCGGCTGATATTGGATACCAGTTCCTTCGAACGGTTGAACCTGTTGGCAGAGGTGGAGGCCTTGCAGTGATGTGGACAGATAGCTGTAAAGTCGAAGTAATGCAGGCAAATGATCGGTTTCTGGATTTGTTGGTGACCTGGCAAGGCAAATCCTTCTTTCTTACTTGTGTTTACGGTGATCCAATTAGAAGCAAGAGGAGCGACGTATGGGAAAGGCTCTCCCGAATTGGTACATCCAGAATAGGGCCATGGGTTATGACCGGAGACTTCAATGAGATGATTGACCCTTCTGAAAAAATAGGAGGTGCTGAAAGAACAGACATAGAGGGCAAAGAGTTCAAACAAATGCTAAATGTCTGTGGTATGTGGAATATAAAGCACACTGGATATCAATTCTCCTGGTCCGGCACAAGAAACAATGAAACAGTGCAATGCCGACTGGATAGAACCGTGGCCAATCAAGCTTGGTCAGATATGTTCCCTAAGGCGTCGGCTGCCTATCTCAAAAAGATCAGCTCAGATCATTGTCCAATCCTCACAACTCTGGTAGAGAATCTCTGGAAAGGGAGAGCCGGTTTTAAATATGATCAAAGGTGGATCCAGCGGGAAGGATTTTCCAACATTGTTGTCCATTCATGGAGTAATTTTAGACAGGGACATGGGGGACTGATGGGAAAGATAGCGACATGTAGGAAAGCC
>JABAYD010029507.1:0-11036 GCA_014822095.1 Diplotaxis tenuifolia | reverse complement strand
AGACTATGTACATTGGTCTAAGAAATTCAACACCCTATTTTCTAATTTTTACACTCCACATCATCTTCTCTTTCTTCCACATAACAATTCAACACCCACTCACATTTATATTCTACAATGGTTTTATTTAAAAAAATTCAACACCCTATTTTTGTATATTAATAAAAATTCTCAATTAGTTTAACTGAAATCATAAATAATAAGTATTTTTAATTTAATTATTCTTACAAATAACAAAAATAGAAAATATGATAATCATTAAATATTTCTTTAAAATTCATACTATTACAGAATAAACAAGAATTTAAGGGTAAAAATAAATAAAAAATTATAGTATAAATGGAAAAAAAATATTTGTGTCCAAATCAAATGAATCTAGTTTCTTTTTTTTATTTTTTTAGTAAACATCTTATAATAGAAAATGAATTAAAATTATAATAACAAATTTGTTATTTATACATTGTTTCATTTGTTGACATGTGTAATTATGGTCCCACATTTTAAAGTTTCAACTAGTTGAAAGTTTTCAACAGAGTTGAATCCACGTAACCAATTTCTTTCTTTCAACAAGTTCATTGTGGACATTCAACTGTTGAATTAAAATTTCTAACATGCCCATTGCACATAGTCTTATAAGTAAATCGTTTTAATCAACAACTTAGATGGAAAAATAAATACTACTACAATTCTAAATTTACCAAAAATGTCGCAGTCTTCCTAAAGTCCCCTATCTATCTATAGTTCAGAAGATTTATTTCCAAGGCTTTGTATGGTATCCTACGAGATCTATGAAACTGCTCTCGAATTGAGTGTTTAGCATTATAATAAAACATATCTACATGAAATATATAGCTTCGTCTCAAATGTCTAGAGCAGTGTAGGTGTAAAGTGTTCGATAGTATTATTCATCTTTTACATACATATATATATATATATATATATGACTTTCAGTAAATCGGAGACTCCATATGTTATGGAAAATTAGGAATACCACGAGCCCATGATGTACGGGTAAACTCTCTATGACAAAATAAAAGTTATCAACTGGACATTCATGTGACTGTGTGGACACATTTAGTTGACGTCTGGTCATTTTACTTAGCAAGAAGGGAATATATAGAAACAAGGCGTAGTACACAAAGTATGACGTAAATGTCTAAATTATATGAAAGGAAAATTTGAAGTTATATAAACATGTCATTTCAGAATTTATATATAAAATAGAACTGAAATGATTCGTTTAATTTTAAGCAATGATTATCGAACGAATTGTGATTATATACAGAGATGATCACTCCCACAACTACAATTTAGAATAACCAAAATGGGCTGTCAAGATCCGAGTAAAAGCTTTATAGAACATAAATATAAAAGAGTAATCAATATAATCGTAAAAGGTTACCAACAAAAAAATACTCGTAAATAAGCACCTCAGACTTTTTAATAGAAAGCCTTTTTCAAACAAAAAAAAAGTATCTCAGACTACCACTTGGATTATCATATTGAATATTCATTCCATTGGTGGTGTTTTAACATTTATTTAACCTAGCCGGCTAGCCCAATATTATTTTGTACATTCCGAGGGATTCCAGCAAACTGAATAAGATATGTATGGTATATGCGAAACGATATGTACTTTCACACTGAAATTCCATATTTGATCAGTAATTGAGTCAAAATCAGTTATTTGACCTAATATCATAATGTGTTAAAAGTTATATGTAAAGACTAAAAACATATTAAATTCGTGGTAAAACAAGAACTAACGTAGGAAATACGGAGTCATGGAATATAAAACCAAATAGTATAAGCTATGAAAACGTGGACCGACGCAATGTACCAGGTTGTCTGCCATGATATGGGAGCTAACTCCTCTTCCCAAACAATATAAAATCGTCTGCAAAGTTCTTTCATATTGACAGTTATTTAATGTTTTTTTTATAAAAGGAGAGGATTTTAACAATTTTGAATAGTCAAAGAATACTAAATGTTGGAGTTAGAACACAGAACATAGATGCTGATGGAGCTTTTACGATCAATATAAACCAATATAAAGTTTTACACATCAGTAAAGCCATAGAAATTATGAATATGTATCAGCTTTTAGAGAAAGGACATCACTTTCGTGGCAAAAGAAAGAAAATGGTATTCATAAGTGGTTTTGGTTTCTAGGCTTGAGACTTTTGATGATCTTCAGGTGAAAGTGTGGGAGACAAGGAATCTTTCTTTGTTGGTCTGTAGTGTACTATGTTTATCATCAACTTGCCTTGGGCACTTTACGTGTTTACACACTCACTTCCAAGTCAATGGATTTATTAACTAAAATATCTGACATTATATTTTGTTTATTTATCTTATGCTTATGGTATTTAACTGGTCGATGCAGTTGATTGTTTATACACTAATGTTCTTAGATTAATTGAGAGTCGACGATAAGTTAAAACCCACCATCATCTGGAACTTGTATTTGTATGCCCCAAAAATGTAAGTCTTTTCTTCATTGGAGACGCAAATCATCAAAATTCGTCCTAAACGTTTACTCGTACGTCTACAGAAATTGATATATCACAGTGATCATTCCTTTCAATGAACAAGACCAAAACTTCTGCAGTGCTCGCACACTCGCGATGTTTAATCGTCTAGATAAAATAGCTAGGGTCCATGGGGTTGAAAGCATACATAAAACATCATAGTTTTGTTTTATTTATATACATCTCTAACCTCCATGTAACAAATATGCATGTATTTTACCAAAAAAAATATGCATGTATGTGATTTTCAGTGTAGGTAAGGCATACAAATCACGGATTACAAAATTACCAACTCTACTAAATTGTTATACCAGTGATAAACAATTTAATTTACCACTTGTACAAAGAAACATGTGTCAGTGGACTATACCAACTTGGTGTCGTTAATTTTGTTTATAAAATTTACCTAACCAAAATGTTATATATGTATACAGGAATAACTTTTTTCAATTTTTGTGTAATTTGATGTTTTAAAATTACTAGGCGGTAACTACTCGCCTAGCGGAGTATTTGGAGCCTAGGCGGAGATTAGGCGTTAACAAATTATTAGTTTATATATATATATATATATTACATATATATAATCTATTTTAGTTTTTTTTGGTTTATTTATAATTTTATTTTAAATAATTATCAAAATTAAATATAAAAAGTAAAATTAATTACACAGTTTTGTAATTATTTACTAACATTATTACTTAATATAACAAATTTATACTAATTGAAGATAATTAGAACTGTTTAAGAACATTTTATATTAATTTAAAATGGTTAAACTGATTTAAATCGTATAAATCAGAATTAAAAAAAAATATTTCGGGGAATTGCTGCCTAAAACGATTTTCTAGAACATTAACTTGGTATTTTATTATTAAGGATCGCTACGGCTCCGATCCAAAGTAACGGTTCGTTTTAGAGACAATGAACCAAACCAACAAAATATCATAAAATATGGTTCGGTTCAATCGATCTAAGCTATGCTATAAATACCTCACTCCAAGCCCCTTCTTCATTTACCCCTCTCACTCCCTCTTATGCTTATACACACCTATGAATGTATGTATATACGGGCTCTTCTCATAAATAAATAATTTTAAAATTTGATAAGCATTTATGGTAGAAAGTTACTAGATTGGTTAGTTGTGTGACTTGTGTCTGAAACTTTGGATCGGCAGATCGGAACAATAACTAACCAGACAGTACTGGTTGATTAGTTATTATATATTCGACCTAAATATTTACTTTCTTTAACAATCATCAGTATCACTTATTTTTCAACCAGTTTTTAATAGTTTTTGTTTCCTCTAATTTCTTTGGCATCTAAAATGTTTTTTAAAATGCCTTACGGTCTTAAAAACAGAATATTCTATATTTTGGTAGTGACGAAACGAACCATTTACAGGTAGACACGTCAGCCCTTGGACTATGGAACGTGTTCTCTCTCTAATATATATTATATATATGGCTATATCTACTTTCCTCGTCTCTGGCTGCTTTTCTCCTTGTTTCTTCTTCATTTTCTTTTCTCAAATTGACTAGACATCGAAAAGAATTGTTAGATCTTTTCCAACTTATCAGTTTGCTATAATTTGTTTTTTTATTCATTAAATGTTCTTGTTGTTCCACTAATTCGCACAAATACTATTTACACTCGGTCGATCTTGTGTGTATGTGTGCGCGCGTGTAAATCTGATTCAAGTTTCGGTGGATCTGTTGAAGAAAGCTCATCAGACGTTTTTTGTAGGTGCAGCACCATCAAGATTCACATGGAAATTGAAAAATCTCCTAATTTTTAATTAGGGTTTTGATGTGTATATGAGAATCTTGATGATGCTGCATCAACAACCGACGGCTACACAATACCTAAATCTGCAGAAATAATCTAAATATACTATTAAGTGAAGTCTGGAGCTTCGGTAAGAAACTTGATTTCTCTCTTGATTACTTTTAAGAATCCTTTTATGTGTGTTTGAACATGTTTTACAGCTTTATTAGATTCATTTTGTGTGGTGTATATTTACTTTGACGGATTAGGGCCCTAATTACAATGAAATGGTTACTATATTGTCTTTGATCTTAGATTGTGTACTGATGAATGGATGTATGAAGTTATACATTATATGAACTGTATTTTCCAGGATCATATGGTATTCTCTAGTCTCCATTCAAATCGGGTCCTTATAGGTAATGCGATGGTCAAGAACAACAAGATATTAATTGAACGCAAATCGAACACTTTTAGGTGATTTTAAATGTTTTTACCATCTTTTATAAATATGTACAATCGTAATCTCAGTCCCACAATTATCTTGTAGTAACATTTATTTAATAGTGTTGCAACTTCTTTTTCTGGTCTATCACTTGCTCCTATTAATTTTCAGTTATTGTTCTAATTTTGTAATATTAGAAATATGGTTTTTATGCCAAATCAAATCAAACATTATGGTGTGTTGTACATTGTACCAGAACTTTGTTTTTAAGTGGCTCAACTTGAGAAAGATTTGTCTATTTGCTTCTGATTATTTATTTTATTTTTTCTAAAACAAAACCAGAAAAGAACATGTAAACACATTTTCGTTTATTTTTCTTATTTTTTTTTGTGTAAGAAGGTTTGGACCAAAAGGATTCGAGTGGTAAGTACATCAAAATTGGTAAAGTCATCACCACAGGAGGTAGTACGCGATATAACATCTCTGCACAGAAGGAATTATAGTCTCTAATCTGTATTACCTATATAAAGCGATTTTAAGGATTTGTTAACATTTGTTCACACAATGATCTTATATAAACTCAAAACAGAATACTCCATCGGTTCCCAAATATAAATAATTTCACATTTTATGTAACTTTTACACTTATTGGATATGTATGACCAATCAAATTATAGACTTATTTATAGTTGGTTTAGTTGTATCTAATCTATAATATATTTTTAAAAATAACAAAATTTTAATCTTTGTTGTTTTTACTAAAACTGTCTATATTATAAAACAGAAGGAATAGTATTTTGCTACACAATCTTCTTTTATTCTTACGCCTCAATGATTTCATCTAGTTCCACTTGCGATTTCACACCACATTCACAATGGCTTACATAGTCTTTTGTATGTTTTACGTGGATTCAAGAATATATATGATGTCTAGGGGTTATGTTAATTTTTTTTTTTGCATTACAAATGATCAAAATGCAAAATAGATGCTCTTGCGTATCCTGAACTTTTCCTCAAATATTAGTATAACTAAGAAATACATTCTTAGAAAATATGTGTGGTTGACTTATCAGTGATTTTTTTCTTCTTTTAACAAATACAAGCTAAATAACATAGGGTCCAAATGTTTAGATCGATAGTAACAAAAAAAAAATCTACATACGGACTTGCAATCATAGTTGTCCCGTACACTGCCATTTGGACTTGCTTTCCATGATTTTTTATTATAAATAGTTGGTTAACGATTAACAGAAAAATAGACGGTTAACTGTAAAAATTAACTATGCCCAAAATGATGAAGGTGAAGAGAACAAAACACGTAGAAGTATATTGTACCAATAAATGAAAGGACACGATCACATGGTGGACAATGAACTTATGGTAGCTATCCAATCATAGTACAATCTTCATCAAGTTATTGTACTATATATGTCATATATGCAATGGTTACTATATTGAAAATTTGTGACGTACTAATTGATTATGACTATTTACAATTTTGTACCACGGCGTTACTCCAAACAGAAACTTTACAAGATATGATTCCAAGTGAAAAATACATAAATCTGTAGGAAGAAAGTTTTGTTGTTGAGAATCTCACAGTGAGGTAATAAAGTCCCCTTTGAAATATAATTGGTAAGGTTGGCCATCGCCCATCGGTGTAGTTCGTTTATAGTTTTGTTGAATAAAGCTTCCCTTGAATTATACTCTTGACGTTTTACTGCTTATTCTTTGTGTCACTATAATTAACGTTCACATAATTCTATGCAAAGTAGGATGAAATATGACTTTTTCTATCCCTACAGTTAATGATCTTTCGTAATAACTATATGAAGTCAAACTGATATTAAACACAAATGAAAAAGATAAAACAGATATTACAGCAATCTTTGTTTTTCTTGGTAGGAATATGGGAGATCACCTCCCAATATTTATTAAAAAAAGCCAACTTCAATCTACAAAACGAATTTGTCATGATCTGAGACCAACAACATCCTCGTGCAATAAATCAATAACCTCAATCGATGCAACAACAAAATTATAAAAACCAAAAGAAAAAGTAAAAAGAAGGTTAGCTAAACCATCAGCTAAGGTTTGCTTCCATGTATACATAAGCAATTCGGACTAACTAATCCCTTATTAAAAAGTCATGGCACAATCGTTCTAGAAACGACAGCGGATGAGTGTCTCCAATACCTGTCGTGAAAAACTCAACCACCATCTTAGAATCTACGCTACCTCCACCCGTCTAACCTCTTTCTCCCACGCAGCCAGCATGCCATAATACACACCCCATCCCATTGCTCTACTAACGGCACTGTGCATCTCCCTATATTCAAAACAAATCCACCACGCCACTCACCTTCTCCATTTCTCTTAATTTATGTGTTAAACTGTAAAGCGTCAGTTAAACAAGTCTAAAAAACAACATCGAAGATAAAAACGGGAAATGATGTTGGATAATTCCAATTACTTAAGAAGAAAGTTAACTTATTAAAGAGAAATTTAATGAGTTAAGGAAATAGGACAAATTAGGAAAAGTGATGTTTCCATATTATTATTAGGTTAAGATGTAGCTTCGGCCTGTATAATCGATTGCAGAGATGTTGCATCCCTTAAGAGAACAGAAAAGTTAAGTGAAACACATTGAGAGGTTTAGTTTTGAGAGAGTTTCTAAATCTAATAAGAAGTGCTAGTTCTTATATTTTTGTGTGTTCTTGCAACTTTAAATTGGTATCAGAGCTTAAATTGAAGCTTCGATCTAAGCTTGAGTTGAAGCGAAGATCCTGGTGACTGTGAAGCAGAGATCGTGAAAGAAGATGGCTGACGTGAATAGGGCTCCACGCACAAAGGATTTTCGATCCGCATCCATCCAATGTCCGATGTTGACATCGACAAACTATACAGTTTGGTCGATAAGAATGAAATTTATGCCTCGTTTATATGAAGTTTGGGATACTATCGAACCAGGGAACATCGATTTGAAGAAGAACAATACCGCGATTGCTCTAATCTTTCAATCAATTCCAGAAGCGTTGATTCTTAAAATTGGAGAACACAATATATCTAAGATGATTTAGGATGCTATCAAATCACGTAACCTAGGTGATGATCGTGTGAGAAAAGCGAGGTTACAGACCTTGATGTCTAAGTTCGATAAACTGAAGATGGCAGATGCAGACATAGTGGATGATTATGCAGGAAAACTATCGAGTCTAGCATCAAAGTCAGCTGCGTTAGGTAAATTCATGGATGTACCAAAGCTGGTCAAGAAGTTTTTAGATGAACTTCCTACAAACAAGTTTCGAAGAGCGCATCAAACAAGAAGCTCAAGAAAAAGATCAAACTAAATTGATGTTTGCAAGGAATGGCAAACAGAACCGTGGACCGAGGAAGAGGTAGAGGTTATGGTAGCAGGGATAAAGGTCATGGAAGATTCGCTAGTCACAACGAAGGAGGAAAAGCTTCTGAGAAGACTAAGAAGGATTATTCCAAAGTACAGTGCTGGAGATGTGACAAGATGGGGCACTTTGCATCTGTCTGTCCTACACGACCTACACAAGACCAAGAATCTAACATAACAGAAACACAAGAAGCAGATGCATTATATATACATGAGGTGGTGTTTCTCAATGAAGAAAGAGTGTTTCCTAAAAGGTTTGATGTAAGCGATGGAAACACAAGCATATGGTATCTAGACAGTGGTGCTAGTAATCATATGACGGGTAGTTGAGAGTTCTTCTCAAGTCTTGATGAAAGCATCAAAGGCAAGGTCAAATTTGGTGATGAATCGAATGTTGAGATCGTAGGCAGAGGGTCGATCATGTTCGTAGGCAAAACCGGAGAGAGAAGAGCACTCAAAGACATCTACTACATCCCAAACCTTAAGCATAATATCATAAGTCTTGTACAAGCAATGAGAAGGGTAGTGAGGTTAATATGAAAGGAGATTAGTTATTGCTTAAGGATCCACATGGAAGATTGCTAGTACAAGTCTTACGATCGTCAAACCGTTTGTACAAGACAACGATGGATGTAGACTACTCGAAGTGCCTTCAGGTACAAGAAAGTGATGCTACTTGGATGTGAAATGCGCGGCTTAAACATGTGAACTTCAGAGTCATTACGAATATGGTTAAAGAAGGGGATGACGTTGAGAATCCTGATCACCAGAGCCATGAAGAAAACGATGAAGAAGAGCTTGAAACTGCAAACAAAGAAGAATTTGAAGCTGCAACCAAAGAAGAAAAAATAGCAGAAGCCGACGGATGTGAAACCGATAGGTTTCAAAAGGGTCTTCAAGATTAAGGATGAAACATCACCGGTAGAAGAAGTTAAGAATAAAGCTCGGGTTGTTACAAGAGGTTTGTTTCATAGAGAGGAAGTAGACTACAATGAGATATTCTCATCGGTGGTCATATATACTTCAATCAGAGTGTTGTTATTACTGGTAGCACGTCATGACATGGAGTTCAAGCAATTTAATGCGAAGACGAAGCTCTACGGGAGAAGCAAACACATACTCTCGAAGTACCATTTCATCCGCGAATGTGTAGAAGATGATCGTATCGAAGTCATGCACATACTAGGAGTTCAAGAGATCAACAAGCCCAAGATTCACGGTGGAATTAAGGGGGAGAATATTGGATAATTCCAATTACTTAAGAAGAAAATTAACTTATTAAAGAGAAGTTTAATGAGTTAAGGAAATATGACAAATTAGGAAAAGTGATGTTTCCATATTATTATTAGGTTAAAATGTAGCTTCGACCTATATAAGGAATTGCGGAGATATTGCATCCCTTAAGAGAAGAGAAAAGTTAAGAGAAACACATTAAGAAGTTTAGTTTTTGAGAGAGTTTCTAAATCTAATAAGAAGTTTAGTTTTTATATTCTTGTGTTTTGCTGCAACTTTAAAATGATACATTCGAAGAGAACATTGTAGAAATTAAGACAAGATGAAAACGTTACACTCTGGTCTTTGATTTAACACGGCGAGATGATAATAATAATAACAATACTCATGCATAAAATAAGTAGAAGATGTCAAGAAGCATTACATTATTCTTGATGTATCAGAGACTTGTCGGAACGTTTTAGCAGATTGGAATCGGAGCTCCGTTCCATTCTTTGAGACATTCAAACAAAGGATCTATGAGTTTTCCTTGAGTGACTGCCGTGAAAACTTTCTCAAAATCCTCTCCCGGAGACCGGACATCCTTACCGGTTAGCAATCCGGTCTTGAGCTCCTCTCGCACAAACCGGTACAACGGATAGGACCGACACTCCTTGATTCCATTAGACACATCCGACGTACCCTTCTCGTACTCGGTCCTGACTCGTTCCACTTCTTTTGGTAGAAGAGATTTCAGCTCAGTCTCGAACGCTCCTATCTTCTTGAAAACAGAGTTGATCTCATGTTCTTGTTCAGCGAAAGCGTGATCAACAAGGAAGTGTCTAAGCTTTTGCATTAAAGGTTTAGCAAGGCTACTTGGGTCATCAATATAAGAGAAGACATATTCACGGTCGATAACTCGAACGATATGGTCTGGTTCGATATCTAGCACATGTTTCGCGGCCTGGCTCACTACCGCTTTTACCGCTATCTTTAAATTTTCTTCAAGATGTCTTAAATCAACGGCTTGGCACAAAGCTACCAAGTAAGTCGTTGACATGAGCTTGAGGATAGCTACAGCTTCCGCGGTCTTGCGGCTCGAGATCAGTCCAAGTGAGTTAACATCTTGGTTATGCTGCGAAGCGCTTTCGACATGATTCGTCACAGGATTGGCCAAGAACTGAAGTTCGGAGCAATAAGAGGCCATGGCTATTTCTGCACCTTTTAAACCATAGTCAAGACTAGGGTTTCTTCCACCGGATAGGTTAGAGGGTAAACCGTTGTTGTAGAAATCATTAACGAGTTCAGTGAACTGTGCAAACATTAGTTTCCCGATCGAACCGATGGCTAGACGCGTGTTGTCCATGGCTACACCAATAGGTGTCCCTTGGAAGTTTCCACCGTGGATAGCTTTGTCCCGCGAGACATCGATTAAAGGGTTGTCGTTTACAGAGTTAATCTCTCGTTCGATCATCTTGGTCGCTGATCTGATCACCTCAATCTGCGGTCCAAGCCATTGTGGTGACGTCCGTAGAGCGTAACTGTTAATTGAAATACGAAAGTCAAACCAATGTTAAAAAGATGGTAAGGCTACATGCGACTATGCAATTATTTGTGGTTTATACTGGTTTAGGCATTAATAAATTAATGTTTTATTTTTTATATATTTTCTATTTTTTT
>JABAYD010029494.1:0-10668 GCA_014822095.1 Diplotaxis tenuifolia | reverse complement strand
TTTTAGGTTAGATTTGCATTTGATTCAAATTTGGGTCTAGTATAGGGGTTAAAACCAAGTTGTGGGTTAGTTTTGGTAAAAACCCCTAATTTGTTTTAGCATTCTATTCTTTCTTCTAATATATATTTTTTACTTTTGTAAATATTATAATATCCTTTCTCTGTATATATTTTTTCCATTTATATCATACTCTCCTCCACCGTGATCATGATATTCACATGCTATATGGTCATCGAATAAAAAACAATAATTTTTTATTCTATCAATCATATTTGCTTTTTCACATAATATTTTATTTTAAATTTTTTTCTGTATTTTTTCATATTCTCCTCCCTATATTTTCTTTATATACGTCATACTTATTTCTATATTTAAATCTTATTCACATACTATTTGGTCATAAACTATAGAATAGTAAATCTTTATACGGTGTATTTATCGACCAGCTAACTCTTTTACTTAATATATTTTTTATCCGAGAACAATTTTAAGATTTCAAGATCACTGGCATTCCAAAGAACCACAACAAGACATCATATGCGCTAACCGAAAGCATTCTGAGTTGTGTTTGTTGGTTATTCTATCTCGATCTACATTATCGTATCATCTCTAGCTTAAGTAATTAAACAGTTGGTTGATATCAATATATATATATATATATTATACTAAACAATCGTTTGATGAATAAATATGCTCTTTCGTATTGTTTATTATTCAAACTGAATTAAACAATAAAAATAATTCACTACGAAATTGTCACTATAGTTCGTGACTATTTTTGAATTAGCTACGAAAATGTAACAAAACTAAAATCGTGACAAAAGCGTCACGAATTTGTCACGAAACAAAACCGAGACAAAAAAAAGCCACAAAATAGACACAGATAAAAACATGACTGTTAAAAAAACACGCTTTTGCCATAGATATTTGGTGACAAAACGATCATCCAGATAAATATACATAAAAGTATGACAAATTTACAAAAAAAATATATTTTTGTCATGGTTTAGTCACTAATATTTTCGTGATTATTTGAAACCCTAAATACTAAACAAAATAGTAAACCCTAAACGAAATTTTAAACCCCTAAAATATATACAAAACCTTTTAAGTCTAACATTTTTGATATTTTAACCTCAAATTTTCAAGATTAAACTCAAAATTTGATCCAAACCTTAAACATAAACCCCCAGACAATATACTACACACCTACTTCTCCAAACTCTAAACCATATATCATAATTTGATGCAAACCTAACTCTATTTCATAACCCCTAAATTCCATTTACTATATCTAAAACATCAATCACAAAATGTTAATTTAAAATTAAAAATTAAAATATAATATTGTTAAATCTAAATTACTATTGTATTCAAACAGAAGAAAAAAGCAAAATAAGCAAATAATTACAAAACTGTGATTGGTCAAAAAGTGACCACTAAGATGCAAGTGCGATGATCACACTCTCTTTTAATCACAATCATTGATTTAACAAAATCTAATGGCTAAGAATGCACAAAGAGAAAAGTGTGTTTCTTCCTCTATCTCTTCTTCCCTTTCGTATCCTCTATCTATGTATCTCATCTTCTTCTTCATCCTTAATTAAAATCACTCCATAAACGAAATCTGTCTCAACCACCATCACCTTAACTGTTGCCTCGGCCACCATTATCTTCATCTTCATCTCCTCGTTCACTACCTCTGCCAAGGAAGCCGTCTAAACCACCATCACCAATTCACCATAACCTCTGCCGCTGTCAGCATCTTCATCTCCACCTCCTCGTTCTCTACCTCGGCCTCACGAACTTTGTTTCATCCACTCTTTTTATCTATCATCTTATTAAAACTTCTTCTTTTCCAGATGCAGGTTCACGAAGAAGATGAAGCCAGATTGGGAAGGAGGAGGCACAACAAGATTTTGATGGCGGAGGAGGCACAACAAGATCTTGATGGCGGAGGAGGCGTGCGAGTAGATCGAACAGTGGCTCCAGCACCAGATCTAGTCCTCGCTTCAGCTATAGGCCCATAGCACCCAGAGCAGCTGGAGGTGTAGAGGATAATGGAAGAGTCGCTGGAGAAGCGGTGGAGCCGGAACAGGTGTCTGGACCGGTGGAAGCCGAAAATCTAAATATATTTGTATTTATATATGTAAATGTTTGTAAATATATGTAATTTGTAACATAAATAAATAAATTAGGTTTTTTATAATATTTTGTAATTTACTTTTTTTTTTTTTTTTTTTTTTGCTATAGTTACGATTTAGACATGATAATACCGTGACTAACTTAGCCATGTTTGTTTTGTGTCATTTTCGTGACCATTTTAGTCACGCTTTCAATACGTGTCAGTATCGTGTCTATTTTGGTCACGATTTCTCACGGTTAATTATGGTCACGATCCTATACACACGTTTTTTTTACGTGACACGCCATGACTATGTTGTCCTATAGTCACGAAAAAATTACTATAGTCACAGAAATTTTCATGTCTATTTCAAAATTTTCTACTAGTGATTATATACTATAGAAATCGAATCTGATCTTTTAACTAAAGCTCATATTACTTTCGCCAATTTTATAGTTAGTTAGAATCACCACGACAAATGCCTTGTTCCACACATAGACGTCGTATTTAATTTTATTTTTGATTAACATAAGGATATCTTAAAATTTTAGAAAGATCAGAATAATTTCCAAATAAAACCCATGGAAGAATGTTTTCTTTGGGTATTTAAATGAGGTTTAAAACATAGTTTCATATCCTCACTGTCAAAAGATGAAGTATACTAAAGTGTATTTGAATCCAAATTTCTTAGCTTTTCAAAGTTCTCCTACCACTAGAATAATCTTTGTGGTTAAAAGAGAATCAAGTAAAGTAACTTCTTGTAATTTTGAATTCACTAATTTTATTTTTTGTTTGTGTGTAAATACTTACTTCCATGTTAATAGAAAAAGTAAATAATTACTTCCATTAAACTTTGGAGGTACCATGGTTGATGCAACGCGAATTGAAAAGAATAGAAATTAAAGCACCGTCGGCCATTTATTTCTGGGTTTCAGACATAAATATATATACAGTATAAGAGAAATTTATCAAATAATTGTTTCCAGAAGAGAGTTTCATAAAATGCAATTGTCATCAACTTAAAACAAACTTTATAAAAATTTTGCAAACCGAACCAGTAATTTTGCATCAATATAAACAACGAAGGACTACTATTTTCTGGTACTTCACGCCAGACTGTTCATAATATACCATTAAAATATAGTAAAAATAAAACATCCGCAGATTCATGGTTAGATGTTAACTTTCTAGTACGAGTATGTTAAGTTCGAGTTTGTACGTGCATAAAGTAAAAAAAATGAAGACATTTTTTTTAACGAGGTCCATTTCCTGCATCCCCGAGACTACGTCCATAACTCATTCACTAGAAAAGGCCGCAATAAATCATCGATATATGGCATCCATCACACATCTGTATAGGACATATATAGAGTAGTATAAACTTAAGGACTACTTTGTAAATACTTAACCCTACTATCCTCTCTTGTATCTGTATATATACTTCACATATACTCTAATAATATACACACTTTCCATAATCCTATATGGTATCAGAGCTCTAGCTCCTAAGACATAAAATTTTCTTCCGCTCAAAACAGATCTAGCCGTCATGAGTTCCGCATCCAACACCAACCTCAACGAAGTGATTTCACTCACCAAGAACACCAACTCTATCCTCCACATCAACATGTCGAATATGTCCAAGCTCACCAATACCAACTACCTAATGTGGAGCTTGCAAGTCCATGCCTTACTGGATGGATATGCTCTCGCAAGTCACATTGATGCAGCCCCGGCAATACCACCTGCAACAATCAAGAGTACGTCTGATGGACAAGCCAAGATAAGTTGATTTATAGTGCTTTGTTGGGTGCTATATCAACTTCCATTCAACCTATGGTCTCTCGTACCACCACTGCGTCTCAGATCTGGGAGAAACTGGCTGCTACGTATGCTAAACCTAGTCGTGGCCACATCAGACAACTCAAGGATCAACTCAAGATCAACACCAAAGGTAATAAGACTATTGACGAATACATACAAGGCGTGATGACCAAGCTTGATCAACTTGCTATCCTTGGCAAACCCTATGATCATGAGGATCAAGTTGAGATCATTCTCAATGGTCTTTCTGAAGAATACAAGACCGTAGTGGACCAGATTGAAGGAAAAGACACCCCACCAAACATCACTGAGGTTCATGAGAGGCTCATCAATCATGAAGCCAAGTTACTTGCGACCAAAGAAACTCCTCCCGCGGTGATACCAACATCAGCAAATGCAGTGCAATATCGCCCACAACCCAACTTTCACAACAACAACACAACCACCAAGAGGTATGGCAATACCAACCCTCCTTACACCCCTGCAACCGGATACCAATACAACAACACGGCGAACCCCCGTCCTTCCAAACCGTACTTGGGAAAATGCCAAATCTGTCACACTCAAGGGCATAGTGCACGGAGATGTCCACAGTTTCAAGGCCTACAACATCAACAAGTGCACCCTGCAAATGTCAACCCCTTCACACCGTACCAACCGCGTGCCAATGTCGCCATGAACCCACCTCACACTTCTGCTAATTGGTTGCTTGACTCGGGAGCAACACATCATATCACATCCGACCTCAACAACATGGCACTCCACCAACCTTACCAAGGTGGTGATGATGTGCTAATTGCAGATGGTACAAGCTTACCAATCTCACACTCTGGTTTAGCATCTCTTTCAACTCCAACTCGCAATCTATCATTACAAAACATTTTATGTGTACTGAATATAGATAAAAACCTCATTTCGGTATATAAACTCTGTAATACTAATGGAGTCTCTGTGGAATTCTTTCCTGCATCATTTCAGGTGAAGGATCTCAGCACGGGGGTCCCATTACTCCAAGACAAGACTAGGAATCAACTCTATGAATGGCCGGTTTCACTTCTTCAACCAACGGCCATGAGCACTTCAACAAACCCTAAAGCATCTCTTCTTTCATGGCACTCTAGACTTGGCCATCCTTCTTTATCTATTTTAAACGCTCTTGTGTCTCAGTTTTTTACTTCCTATTTCTTCTTCAGACAAACACTTATCTTGTTCTGAATGCATGATTAATAAAAGCCATCGTTTACCATTCACAAACTCTTCTATTTCTTCCTCTCGGCCACTTGAATACATCTTCACAGATGTGTGGTCTTCACCCATTACCTCCATCGACAACTTCAGATATTATCTTGTTCTCATTGATCACTATACCAGATACACTTGCTTGTATCCATTACGACAAAAATCACAACTTAAAGAAGTGTTCATGGCCTACAAGTCTCTCGTTGAAAAGAAGCTTAACTTGTCCATTGGAACACTTTTCTCAGATAATGGAGGAGAATATGTTGCTCTCAAGAGTTTTCTTTCTCAACATGGTATTACACATCTCACCTCACCGCCTCATACACCTCAGCATAATGGTCTCTCGGAAAGAAAGCATCGCCATGTGGTGGAAACTGGTCTGACCTAACTGTCCACGGCTTCTATGCCTAAGACATACTGGACATATGCATTCACTGCAGCGGTCTATCTGATTAATAGGCTACCGTCTCCAACTATCTCAATGCATTCACCATACTACAAGCTCTTTGGCGAGATACCAAACTATGACAAGCTCAAGGTATTTGGATGCTTGTGTTTCCCTTGGTTAAGACCATATAACACCAACAAAATGCAAGACAAATCCAAAAGAGGTGTCTTTCTTGGCTATTATTCCACGCAAAGTGCTTATTATTGCCTTGATGTTGAGACAAGTCGCATATATACATCGAGACATGTTCAATTCAAAGAAGCAGAGTTCCCTTTTAAAACAGAGTTTCAGAAGAAGACATCACCACCTAATGAGTCACCTTCCACGCAACATCATGTCTCCTTCATACCACTATCAAATATGGGATCCCCGGGCATGAACCTTCACTCCAGTACTCAGGTATTACCTTCTAACTCTCACAACTCATTCTCTTCTTCAACCTCTGAGCCCACTGCTCCTTCTGAAAATGAGTCCATACCCACGACTCAGCCAACCCCATTGTCCAATGAGCCCACTGCTCAACCACAAAATTAGTCTCAACCCCAGACTCAGCATCAAACTACTGAAACAAACATTCCTACCCAACCTATCTATGTGCAAACCTGGTGTTTCATTAAAAGATGAAACATATTGCTTTGGACTATCACTT
The DNA here is from genome assembly GCA_014822095.1 of Diplotaxis tenuifolia. Classification (NCBI taxonomy): domain Eukaryota; kingdom Viridiplantae; phylum Streptophyta; class Magnoliopsida; order Brassicales; family Brassicaceae; genus Diplotaxis; species Diplotaxis tenuifolia. The sequence continues at coordinate 4,383 of JABAYD010029494.1, read as the reverse complement.
CACAAGAAACATGATACAAGCTGGTTAACTACGGGTCGCTCATGTCTCCACAAGAGATCAACTGGCAGACACACTCACAAAGCCACTTCCGAGGAGTCAGTTTTAACATGCATGTCACAAGATTGGTGTGGCTCCAGCCCCTCCATCTTGAGGGGGCGTATAGGACATATATAGAGTAGTATAAACTTAAGGACTACTTTGTAAATACTTAACCCTACTATCCTCTCTTGTATCTGTATATATACTTCACATATACTCTAATAATATACACACTTTCCATAATCCTATAATTTGTGCCTACCATTTCAATCTATAATTACAATGAAGAGAAACTACTACTTAATGTCTTCTCTGACAACTATAGTTCTATATAACAAAACTACCAACAGATCTCTCAACTGTCTGGTATGAAGACGTCACACACATCTATGTACATCTTCAATAAACTCTAGACGCACAACCTTTTCCTGTCACTGTCTTGAGCTTTTTATATTCCAAACGCCAAAACCCTAAACACGGAATTGAGCTTACTACAAATCGCCAAGGCCCACATGACTTCTCTTATAACTCAAAGTCCATATGGCTCATCACCTTCTTCTAGACGTAATCTCGTCTCTTGCAACTCACGTGACTCTCTTCTATAAATCATTATCTCAGCAAGTCTTCTGGTATGACAGCCACAACTCCAAGTCTCATATTTTGCCTTATGAGTTCTGATCAACTCACACGTACACGTCCACTTCTTAATCATCACAACATACCACTCCTCGTAAGCTGCATCCTTACGTTCACGATGTCCAAGTATCTTGAGTTCATTGACTTTAACTTGCCCTCCATCTTGTTCCAAAAGGTTCTCTAACTCAGACAACAATACTTCTTCATCTCCCTCCCAACAATAAGCCCACACCCTCTCCCTTCCCTGTCGATTTGTGTTTTGTTCAACACCTTCACCCTCTGCTGTCTTCTCCTTGTCTCTCCTCTTTGCTCGGTGTGTCTAGGTCTGATGGGATATCCTCTACCGGATTTAACTGAAATCAAAGGGTTTTTCCTTTCTCTAGACAACCAGCAAGGCGACATGAATCGGTAATGGCCTTGGGACTTGGGAGCCCTATATCTACTCTTAGTCGCTGATTGCGCTTGGATCTGGGTAAGATCTGAGATCCGTCAGAAGCTTTGATGCGTCTTTGCCGTCCACGCCTCTCCTCTGTCGTCTCGCCCCAATCGGTATATTATAACGGTTAGTTTCGAGGGTTTGCGTAGAGCTCCTCCTCTCTCTGAGTAAAGGGTGGTTGTGAGGCATACCACTGATGGCCTTTATTTCTTCAGCTCAAAGGACGGCTTCCATGGTGTACCTCAACGATTGGTTGGCTCCTCTTCCATGCCACCATCGTTTTCTACCAGGGTCTTGAGGACAACCTTCGGCGTCAACATCTCATGCAGAAAGGGTGAAGCTTTCTCTTTTTCCATCAGGTCACCTGCTTTAAGGAGTTCTGTTCTCCTTTTGTGTTTCATTTCTCATTCCAAAGCTCCCGTAGTTTTCTGATATGTAACCTTGTTGTCTCCGCCGCATCTTCTAGGTCCCGCAACTGAATGAGGAGTCAAAAACGACCATCTACGCTTGAACATGCTTTTGATCTTCAGTGGTGTAGCAGCGGGTTTACTTTCTTGCCATCTTCTGTATTAGCTTGAGATTTGTTTTGTCGACGTCCTCCTACAGCGAAGCTCCAGGGCGTGAGTCAGGCCCTTCTGTTGATGCCTGCTAAGATCCATTTCGGTGAGGCTCAATCGAACTCGCCTTCAGGTTATTCTCATGCTCCATGTTTCAAACCAGTAGAACATGATGTGCTTTAGTATGGGAGGTCAAAATGATGTCTTTGTGCTTCTTCAATGTAATATTAACTTCTCGCAGGCCATTGTTTTGGTTGCTTGGTGTTGATTTCTTTGGAGTTCTTTAACTTTTTCTGACCTCTTGAACCTGATCGGCTGGAAAGTATCTCTTGATTTCAATAACTTGTAACCGGATCTTCATTATCTTCTAAATGATATTTACAATTTAGCAAAAGAAAATATACCATGAATGCCATTTAATATCGAGTTAGTATGCAGTCCCATGCAGGCCTACCACTTATTTTCCCCCACCATACATTTCCCCAATTTCACGTTTTAGGAGGTGTTAGTGAGAATTGAATTCATAAGGATTTTTAGAATTTTCAAGTTTTGTGTTATTGGTTTATTGATTCTTACATTCTCATTAACATTTAGTGTTATTGGTTTGGTGATTTTCTAATTCCATACAAAATTCATTGTTATTTAAAAAATTTAGATTTTAATGATTCTACAAATCTATTAAAGTGAGTCTTACTAAGAGTTATATTCTTAACATTTTAACTCACAAAATAAGATTTTGAGAATACTCCATATATCCCTTGGATTCTTTTTTTTTTTGTTTACGGCAAACCGCTGATCTATTACTCAAACTTGAAGTGGTCTGGGGATCCAGACCGGAATAGAAAAACCAACAACCTTGGATTCTTAAACTCATTATAATTCTTTACTTTCATAGATTTTCACAGTATACAAAATTCTCTACAATTCTTTCCAAATTTAACAAATCTCACAACTCTTAAAATCAACAAACTTTATAGAAATCTAAATCCCACTAGCACCCCCTTATTTCTTATAAATATATACAGTTTCTGTTACGTATGAAACATTGAAATACACAACTTATCAAGAACGATTTAAAATTAATTTGACGTGAGGCGTACCAAATTCATATTAGGGATACCATATCCCATATTGGGAATCTAAGAAAACTTAAGTAATTTTTAACAATAAAATTGGCTTTTATTCTCTCCTTAAGGGAAAATAAAACACGTGGCATTTCCTATTAAATTTTTATATGGGCCTACGAAACAAGATTTAATCATAGTGAACAAACAGTCCATTATATCTTTCCTCTTCCTCACCTCATCTTCTCTATATGGAGCGCTCTATATTCTCCTCTTTTCCACGCCAAAACCAGAACGATACATAACGCTTTATCATTGAGACTATCTCATTAAGTGCGTCTCCAAGAGCAATTTTATATTTGAGGTTTGGTAAACCTTATATTCGAGGTTTAAGAGTGTTGTTCTCCAAGAGTGAACCTTAAATTTTTTATAATATTACAACATAGTCCTTACTTTAGATAAAAATCAAAAGAAAAGCATAAAACTTTTATAACAACTAAAATCATACAACAAAATATTATAAATAATATTTATTAATAAACTATTATATTCTAATAGCAAATGACATATAAATAAAAGACTTAAAAATACATAATTATTCATTCTTATTATTATTTCCATAATGCTCCCATATATGATCAATTAGTGCATTTCGAAGTGATAAATGAGTTTCTTTATTTTTAATTTGTAGATTACGAGATAAAAATTGTTGAAACCGAGTATTTTCATTTACTGCCATTTCAACTTGAAGCACTGGCGCCGCTCTTGCATCTCTGATCGGTGCGTTAATATCCCGTTCATCTTCAATTATCATATTATGCATTATAATGCATGTTGTCATTATATCATGCAATACTTCTTTTTTTCCAAAAGCGCCATTGTAACACCCCCGATCTACGTCAAAGTCAATTAGTTTGCCATGCACCAATCAAACAAGAACATGCACGACGAACTAAAGAACTTTAACTAGATCGTAAGTGCTACTACCACGTGCTTAAACATTTGACCCGAGGTTTTCAGTTCTGATCCGAAATTCCAAGATCAAATGTCCAAGAACGGTTTCCTAGCGATTTCAAGTTAAGGCTTTACAACCTGAGTTTGAAACCGTTAGATAGTTCGTCCCGGACTAGGACTAGTATCATATGAAATCCAAAAATTTAACAAACCATTTTTTATTTATTCATAAACATCAAAACATTTATACATGATCGGCCGATATCCAAACCCATATCTTACATATTACAAAACGTACATGTTTGCAAAAAGGTAGCAAATCTACACCAACAGCTTTGTGCTCCTCCGATCCAAAAAAGAAGCTTCTACGGGTTACCTGCAAAACAAAGTGTCTAATGAGCAACTAATTTGTCCAGTGAGTCGGCTTTCCTTACAACTATATATTCCCCCCCTTCCTTAAGCATCAAAATCAAGCAGCAAAAGTAAGAAATATGCAATGCAAGAAAAAAACAATTACGTAAACAAGCATCCACTCTTCACGAGTGGTTAGATCATTATAGATCGTCGAGGACTGCCTCTCGCCATTAGATCCAATCTCGATACAAAGTCCATAGCACATCCCTTTTTGCGCTCATCGTCATATGCAGCTACACGGTCTAGTGTAGCTAGCCCTATCACACGTGTCTTCGCGTCCTGT
>JABAYD010029481.1:0-11019 GCA_014822095.1 Diplotaxis tenuifolia | reverse complement strand
CGACTGCAGCGGCTTGGAGACTCCGCTGTGGCACCCTGCTGTGGCTCGCCTAGTGACGTTTTGCACTGAAACGGGATCCGAGTTGCCGCGAACCGATGAGGTAGTTCCCGAAGGACAGGATGTTGAAAACCTGCCTGAGCGAACTCTGGGAGCGATTACTCAGCCAAGGATAGGGCCCTTTCCAGACAAAGTGAAGTTCTCCTTCAAGGATAATTCTCCCCTTGTCAACAATGGCCCAAAGTGCGCCGAGCTTTATAGCCAGATCAAAGGCGGGCCGAAAGAGCTTCCCCCGGTGGATCACTTATTCTTCCTTGACGCTTACATTGACATGGCTCGGAATCTAAAGATGGTACGTTCCTTCCTTTTCGCCTCACATGTCCTAATCTTCTTTACTGACTGTCCTTGCTTCTTTCTTCGTTTTTCCAATTCGCAGGCGAAAGGAATCATGAATTTCCTGGTGGAGAAGTATGACTCCGAGCTTAAGTCAGTGTATTCTGACTTAGGAAAAGTTGGCGTTGAGGCTAAGGAAGAGAGGAACCGTGCTGCCGAACTAGAGAGCTCACTCGAACAGGTGAACGAAGAGAGAAATGAGGCAATCAATCGTGCTGAGGCTGCCGAGAGGATGGCCGAAGAGGCCTCGGGTAAGCTGAAGGCAGCTCAAGATGCGGCTGCCGAGCTGGAGAAGGAGAAATCGTGTGTGGAGCAGGAAAGGCGTGAGTTTGCGGAGCATCATGAGAGGAGCTCGATCGTCTAAGAAATTCTCGAATTTACGAAGTCACCAGGGAAAGGGCGAGGGTCCATGCCACCATGGTTGCCAAACCGCAAGCCCGCTTCGACCGTATTCGCGATCGCGAAGTTCGCTTCAACGCTTATGACGATGCGCGTTGCTATTATGCTCAAGCGTTCGGTACCCGAAGCTGTCTGGAGCTAATGAAGAGGGAGGGGGAAGCTATCCCGCAGGGGAAGATTGACTTTTACCGTGCAAAAGAGACCAAGTGGAAAGCTGAGGCTGAGGAGATCGATGTCGGGGAGATCCCCGCGAATGATCTTAAGCTGTCCCCGCTGCACCTGAGTTCGGCTTACGTGGATAAGGATCTCCTTTCCAAGCTGGAATCTGAGTACCGTAGCAACGTCCCTTTCAACGAGCACGGTTCAAATCTACACACCGTTAACCCGGCGGCTATTGCCGAGCTCCAGACTCCAAGTCGTTATCTCGGCGCTCGTTCTGTTAGCAGCGTTGGAAATCAACCTGATGGAGGGAATAAGGGCTCCCAAGAAGTTGGTAAGGAGACTGGTGTGGTTGAAGTTTCTGACGAGGAAGGAACTTCAGAATTCGAATATTCTGCTGATCAAGGTCACGAGGGTTTGGACAGTGACAAGGCTCGACCCGGTGAGGTTGACTTAAGCGGCTCCGTGGAACATCACAAGGGAGATCCGCAAGTCTCGTCGACCAGCGCGGCTGAGGTTCCTCCAACGTCGGAGACTCGTCCTCAAGACGCTGATGCAGAGACCCCGAAGGAGTAATAGAGATCTTTGATTCCTTTTGTTGTATCTTTTGTCCTCTCTGTTGGTGGAGTTACTTGTGTTGTATCGTATGGTTGAACCTTATCCTTTCGTTTAATGAACATGTTCGATTTAGGCAAAACCGTGTTGTCTTATTAAGGTGTTAACTCGTTGAAGTCCGGTTATATTTTGTCAATCATCTTAAATTTTAACTTGTTTGATAGAAGTAACTCGTTAAGTTGTTTCTGGTCAGATACTCGACTTAAGGCTATCAATCAAATCGGTTTAAGCTCGCATGTTGCCACTGTTGCTCGATTTCGAAACCAACAGAACGTAAGTACGAGTAAGATGATTCTAGAGTAATCAATGTATTCAGAATGTCATAAAGTAATTTTACAGAGCCTTTTGGTCGGCCAACCCATTGCTCGCAAATTATTATGAATTCGAAAATGATAGTCTTTCGACAATCGGCCGTAGGTCGGTTTGACGAGGTCCGTCGCCAGCGTGCCTGATCAGGGCGTGCTCGCTAGTCGGTTGGACCCGAGTACCAGTACGCGGTTCGTTGCTTGAGTCGTGTTGATAAGCGAGGGCGTAGGCATCAATAGCAAGAGTTCTTGGAGATACGACATTGGTGGTGCGTTCGTCCGATAAACAAAGTAGCTTGGAAGTGTAAGTGCTCCCTGGCTGACTTATGTTTTTTTTTTTGGTTACAGTTGGACTCGTGAGGGCTGCCTACGTACCCGAATCGGGATCAAACCATTCGTAGTTCAGTTGGGCCGAATGGAAGTGGCTAAGGGAGCGCATCCGTTTGGCGGGTAATCGAGCTGAGGAGCCGTTTTAATTTTTTTTGTTACAGCTGAACTGTGTAAAGGCTGCCTACGTACCCGAGTGGGGATCAAGCCTTTCGTAGTTTGGTTGGGCCGAATGGAAGTGGCTAAGGGAGCGCATCCTTTCGGCGAGTAAACGGGCTTAGGAACCTGTTTACTCTTTTTTTTTTTGTTTTTTATACATTTTTTTTAGCTTTTTCATTTTTTTTTGTGTCGAGTAGCGGATGATCGCGTACTCGAAGGGTCTGGTCGTTCGAGACTTAGTTCAGGTAGGGACGGAGATGCATCGCGTTCCATGCGCGCGGTACTTCCTTTCCGTCGGAGGTTTTCAGTCGGTAGACACCCGGTTTGATAACTTGAGTGATCTTGTACGGTCCTTCCCAGTTCGTACCAAGCTTGCCGGCGTTCACTTCCTTGGTGTTTTCGAACACTTTGCGTAAGACCAGATCGCCGAGCTCGAGCGATCGTGCTTTGATCTTCTTGTTGTAGTAGCTCTCGATCTGGTTTTGATAGTTCTGAATGCGCAGCAGTGCTTGGTCTTGCTTCTCTTCGATTGAGTCAAGTGCATCGAGGAGCATCTTCTGGTTGAGCTCTTCGTGCTGCGGCATATTGGCGCGCCTGAGACTTGTAACATTTACTTCGGCAGGTGCCATTGCCTTGACGCCAAACGCTAAGGAGAAAGGTGTTGCCTTCGTCGCGCCTCGTGGAGTGGTGCGGTGAGACCAAAGGACGCCGTCGAGCTTGTCTGTCCAGCATCCCTTCTTGAGGTGGAGTCTTTTTTTATGCCATCTATGATGGCTTTGTTGGATGACTCGGTCCGGCCATTACTCTGTGGGTACCTTGGGGTGGATGTGTTCAGGCGTATCTTCCATCTTTCGCAAAAACCACGGAAAAGGTGTGAGATGAATTGCAAGCCGTTGTCGGTAACGATCTCGTAAGGAAGACCGTACCGGCAGATGATGTTCTTCCAGACGAACTTTTGGACCTCCTTGTCGCTGATGCTGGCGTAAGACTCAGCTTCTATCCACTTGGTGAAATAATCTGTTAAGACCAGGATAAATTTCCTCTGGCGATAGCTCGGCATAGGACCTATTATGTCCATGCCCCAGCGCATGAAAGGGTACGGGGCTGTCATGGTCCGTAACAACTCCGTTGGGCTATGGATAGTCGATGCATGTCGCTGACATTTGTTGCATCGTCTCGCGTAAGCCTCGCAGTCTGATGTTAGTGTCGGCCATAGAAACTCATATTCTTCACCTTAAGAGCTAGAGCACGCCCTCCTGAATGGTTGCCTGCTGCTCCTTCATGTGTCTCTGCCATCACAAGTCTACTCTCTTCATGTGTCTCTGCCATCACAAGTCAAGTCTAGTCTCTTCAGCCTCATTGTTTGACGCAGGGAAGACAAAGCTGAATGATTGCCTTATTAGTCCGCCGGTTGGTGATTGTAACTGAACTCCTGCTCCAGAGCCTTTGCTCGTCGCCGACCCATCAACATGTAGGATCCAGTTTTAGTTTGTTGTAAGGAGGTCTCGTTCCAACTCCAGCGGTAGCTCAACTAGGAAGTCCGCGAGGACCTGAGATTTTTCCGCGGTTCTGTTTTTGTACACGATGTCATGCTCGCTTAGCTCGATTGCCTATTTGGACAGTCGACTGGATTGATTTGTGCTTTGCATGATGGTTCACAGCGAGTAGTTGGATAGGACTTCGATCGTGTGTGATTGGAAGTATAACCTTAGTTTTCGCGCCGAGGTGACGACTGCTAAAGCCATCTTCTCCAGAGTTGAGTACCTTTTCTCGGGGTCTGTCATTCGCTTGCTCGTGTAGAAGATCGGTTTTTGCTCGCCGCGGTCGTCTTTGATGAGGACGCTACTGACCGCGGTTTGAGATACGGCTATGTATAGCGAAAGTGTATCCCCGGCCTCTGGCTTGCTTAGTACTGGTGGTGTGGTTAGGTAGTGTTTCAACTGGGAGAAAGCTTTCTCGCACCGTTCGTCCTAGACGAACCTCTTGTTTCCATGCAGGAGATCGTAAAAAGGTAAACATGTGTCGGTTGATCGCGAGATGAATCTGTTCAACGCCGCGATCCGTCCGGTTAGTCGCTGGACTTCCTGGCTGCTCTTTGGGCTGGGTAGGTAGGTCAAGAATTGCAGAAATCTGTTTGGAATTAGCCTCGATTCCTCTCTGAGTCACTATGTATCCGAGGAACTCGCCTGACGTGATGCCGAAAGTGCACTTCGTTGGGTTGAGTTTCATCCCGTACTCGTTCAGAGTCTTAAAGCATTCGGCCAAGTGTATGGGGTGGTCCTCGGCTCGTAGTGATTTGACTAGCATGTCATCGATGTAGACTTCCATTGTGTGGCCGAGTTTTTCAGAGAACATCTTGTTAACCAGGCGTTGGTACGTGGCTCCCGAGTTCTTTAGTCCGAAAGGCATGACAACGTAGTAGTACGTCCCTCTGTCGGTTATGAAAGCGGTTTTTTCTCGGTCGTTCGGATGCATCATGATTTGATTATATCCCGAGAACGCGTCCATAAACATGAGGAGTTCATTGGCGACTGTCGATTCAACCAAACAGTATATGAGCGGGAGCGGGTATCTATCCTTTGGGAAGGCCTTATTGAGGTCGGTGAAATCCACGCACATTCGCCACTTGCCGTTCTTTTTCTTGACGACTACTTGATTGGCCAGCCACTCTGGATATCTGACCTCTGCAATCGAACCGGCCGCCAACAATCGCTCCACCTCCTTGTTTACTGCTTTCGACCTTTTGGGTCCTAGCTTCCGTCGCTTCTGCTTGACGAGTTTGAACGTGGTATCGACGTTGAGCTCGTGGGAAGTGATTGCAGGGTCGATTCCCTTCATGTCAGATGTCTCCCAAGCGAAAGTTTATTTATTAGCTCGGAGGAAGTCCACGATGGTAGCTCGCATTTCGTCGGAAAGGTAAGCCCCAACGCATACTACTTTGCTCGGATCTTGATCATCGATAACGACCTCGGTCACCTCCTCATTCTGTGGGTAAATATTCTGAATCTGTTTCGCCACGGGATTGACATGGGAAGTGACTTGCTGTAGTTTTACGTTTGCAACGAGTAGCTCGCGTGCCGCCTGCTGATCACCCTTGATCGTTCTGATTTGGCCGTCGTTTCCTGAGAATTTAACGCACTGGTGGTAGGTCGATGCTACCGCCTTCATTGAATGGAGCCACGGTGTCCCAAGTATGACGAAGTAAGGTGCATTGGTCCCGACGATCGAAAACTTGACTAAACGGGTAACGCCTCCGGCGTAAACCGGGAGACGAATTGTCCTGATCATTTCCTCTGAGACTCCATTAAACCCAGTGAGAGAGCAGGAGGACGGCTTAATGAGGCAGAAATCCACCCCCATCTTTTCAAGCGTACTTCGGAAGATAAGATCAACCGAGCTGCCGGTATCGATGAGTACCTTGGTGACTTCGCAATCACTGATACCGACTTCTATTAGTAATGGGTCATTATGGGGCATATGGACTCCAATCGTGTCTTCGGGCGAGAAAGTGATTGATAGTTCGTCGTCCGGCCTGACCTGCCAATCGTATGAAGATTTTGCTTTGCGCTGGTGAGCTTTGATGGAGCGAACCGAGCTGCCGCATGGTGGTGACCCTCCCATTATGACGTTTTGTCGTGCAGGTTTGTTGCTCGTCAGTTGCGACCTTAGGTCGCTACTGTTTAAGTTGGGTGGCTTACTTGTGCCTACCGCTGATGGTTTATCCGTCGCCTTTTTGAGTTGATCTAGATGATGTCGGAGGTCGCTCTGTATAGATTCTGATAGCTTTTCTCGAAGATCAAGAGTCTTCGATTGTATCTTAGCTCGCAAATCCGTCATTTCTGGTTCTGGGCTTGGGGTGGGATTCAAGCATCGAGCTTTTGACCGGTCGAGCTTTTCTCGGAGGTCTGGCGCGTCGGTTTGGTCTTTTCCTGACCTCCGCTTGGTGAGCAACGTCCGTAGGTCGCTTCTCTCTGATTCATCACTAGATGAGGAGGCAGGGCTCGCAAGGATAACTTGGATCCGCTTGCGAGTTCTGGGCTGTTCTTCGTCAGTTTGCTCGTCGTCGCGTTCGTGTGATCCGGAGCCTTCACCTCTTGGCTCAGTTTCATCGTGCTTTGGTTTATCTTGGGCCTTTTGATTTTTCTTGTCCTTGTTTTTGCTCCAATTTGTGTTACTCTTGGCCCGTGGCTTCGGCGTATCGATTTTAATGTCACCCGATTTGTACCTCCGGAACATGATTTCTTTGAGCTGAACGCAGTCTCTGGTGTCGTGGGATTTTGATTTATAATGTCGTTGTTGAAGTTTTGTTTCCTCATTATCGCTTTTGTGTCCTCCATTTTAATGAAGTTGTGAGATCGAGCGATGGCCTCCTGCAGTGACTTAGTCGGACGACTGTAGAGGTCGTTGTGGAACTTCGAGTGGACGTATAAGACATATTGTAGCGCATCGACTGCAATCTCGTCCGGGACTTTGACTTCCGTGACGATTGCCTTAAACTTCTCCATGAACTCTCGCAAGGGCTGGCCTTGCGGGTTCGTGCGTTTGAACAGGTCTGAAGTTGTTTTCTTCTTTGTGGTGAACATGATATAGTGCGAGAAGAAAGCCTTCGAGAGGTAATGAAAGCTACCAATCGAATTTTTGGGAAGGTGAGTGAGCCAGTTTAGGGCTGGTCCCTCTAGGCTTTCGACGAACCGTTGGCAGTAGCCAGCTTTGCGCTCTTCGTCGGAAAAGTTCGCTCTACACATTGCTATGTTGAACGCCGTCATATGTTCGGTCGGATCGTCGCTCCATCCGAAAGTGGGTAGGCGGATTTTCTCCTTTGATCGCAACCTCACACTGCTGATCTCCCGTGTAAAAGGAGTTCGGAGCGTGTCAGCAAGGACACTGTCGATATGTGGCGCGAAGCTCGTAACACTGTGTATCTTCGAGGTGAACTGCTGGAGGGCGAGTTTCATTTCGGGTACGTCTCGGATGGTTTGTTGGTCAGCTCCTCCTACAGTGTGGGGAGCGTTGTCAGCCGGCTGGGTCTGCTCCTCCACCTGGTGTTCATCGTTTGTATCTGGTACGGTTGCGAACAGTCTACGGCGAATCGTCGTATCGGGTTCGCCGGTAAGGGGAGCAAGGAGAGCAGCAATCGCGGCGATTTGTGCCGTAGTCGCTTTTTGGATCTTATCTTGTTGAGCTAGACGTGCCATGATGGCATCAATAGAGTGTGCCGGAGCTGGCGTCTCGTCCGCGAGATGCTCAGCCTCGACTTCGTGGTCTTCAGTATCACTCATCGTAAAAGGACGCTACTTCGCTGCCCCACGGTGGGCGCCAAATGTTTGTACCGAGTTTGTCGGATCTAAGTAAGAAAGACGAGAACTCATCGGTGGGTCAAACGAAGGTGTTTGTTTTATTAATGAGTGAAGAGTCGGTTACAAATCGGGAAAGTAAAGAGAAACAAGAGGCGTCGCTTCGGAAAGCTAGCCGGAAAAAGTACAAGTCGGAATAGACAGATGAGTGAAAACCCTAGCTAATAGCCGCCTTGTCCAGTGTGTAAAAGTGTAGATCCCCTTTCTTGTTCTCTCTCCCTTCCCTTTTATAGAGCTCTCCATCATTTGACCTAGTTCGGTCAGGATTTGAGAAGGCCTTTCGTAACGGCCCTTGGCTTCGGCCCATCTTGCAGAGCTCGCCGTATGGTCCCTATTAGTCATTTGTCGTACGACCCGACATCGTCCCGAGATGTCTTTGAGTCGTCGTGGGCCAAGGCGGGTTGTCGCCTCGCTTTGGGCCGAATAAGACCCATCAGAATTCGCCTAGAGCTGGCTAAATGTATTCTCTTTTGGATCCTACAATGGGATGAAATCTACCTTCTACATATAGGCAAAGAGAAACAGAGCCAGAGGCTGGAGAAGACAACATTGAGGCGGCTTGACACTCTTTTTTTAGGTTTAGTTTTTTTTTAAGTCTAGTTTTTTTTGGTTAAATGTAAACCAAGATAGAGAAATTGTAATGGTTACTTTGTAAACCGGAATAAATTTGTAAACCAATTTTAATTATAAATAAAAAAATTATTTTCAATTATAAAACAATTTTCTATTTAATTTTCAATTATTTTATTTTTAATTATAATTTTTTTTAAAAGACCTATTATAGCATGAATATATGAATTGTAATCATTTTATAGAAAAAAATAGTGTTATAGTTAAGTTAATAACATCATTCAAGTATTGCTATCGTATCAGCATATTTCGTAGCATTTAAAAAATGCTATCATAAAGGAGAGACCTATGATGGCTGCCGCATAGATAGCATTTATGAATTCGCTATCACATGCTTTCCATAGTATAAAACTTGCGCTACAATGGCAATTTTTCTTGTAGTGTAAAACTAAAATCAAAATGAGAGACTTTCGAACCTGATATGAGAAGCCAAGCCAGTCAAAATTATTCTATATTTCGCTCTTCTAATTTGTACGGGCCAATGGAAGAGCCGAAGATGTGTGAAAGAATGTTTGTATAGAAAGAATAATTTAAACTAGAAGACAATTTTTTTTTAAATCAGCTAATTTCCTTTCAATCCACTGATATTAAAACACAAAAAGATATATGAAATTTAGTAATCTTTATATTTTTGAGATGGCTCATCACTTTCTCAACTTATGGAGAACACGTCATATACATAACACATTGATATTTTTTTTTGGTCAAACACATTGATATTTTAATAAGTAACAACAAACAAAAAAGTAAGCCCTGCAAATTTTAAATAAATAATGGGTTCGATACGCTTGTATCACATGTACGGGGTCAAACCCGGGCCTGAATGAGCTATAAGACTCCATTCAGTGAGCACTTCAACAATGGTGGGTGGGCAGAAATTGTGTGGACAATGAATTCTGTTTTTAGTCTACATAATGATTTAACATACTATCATAAATTATTTATGTCAATATTATGAAAAATTAATTGTTATGTTGAAACTAATAACATGCAATGCTGATTTGTACACATAGTCTAAGAAATGTTGCAATACTCATTCTTTAAGATTAATTGGATATTAATGGATATAGATGGACACAAATACGGGGGTGTACTGAATTGTGGATTTTAAAGTGTTTTGGTTTTGTTTTAAGATTCCATGTTATTCAACTTATGATTTCTATTTTTTTTTTTTCAAATCCAATGTTATTGAATATGACATTTATCTAAAGTCTCTTAAAATCACTTGTAATTCAGTTAACAATTTACAAAAACTTAAATCAACTATATTGTTATTCAATGATAAACAATTTTGAAAAGAAAATACTATGAAATGGATTTGAAGCCAACTTTTTTGTTATTTCAGTCGAAACTATTATTATGCAAATCTCATCATTTTACCTGTTATTTGAAAATATCCAAAATCAAAATGTTAAAAAAAATAGCCAAAGAGGAACATAGACAACGACGTAAGTGAGAGATGAAGGTACGACCACAATGTTATAGAGCTCTGATATTGTTTTCTGTAACTTCCTCACAAACTCTTTCCCAAAAAACTTCCAATTCCCTCTTGTTCCTGAATCAATTCCCGAGTCAACAATTTTAGAAGCCAAAAGATTCAATTTTGGAAGCCAGAGACCATCTCATCAAACCATATGTCGTCTCCGTCGAGCTAGCTACTGATTTTACTGAACCCAGAAACGAAAAAGAGAAGCTTTTCAATCAGTTTGATACTCAACTCCATGTTTTTCAATCAGGAAGAAGGATAAAAAAGGGAACCTTGGAGCGAGTTTTTGTAGCGACTCTGTTTGACGGAGAGAGAAAGATTTGATTTTGGATTCTCTCAAATATGAAAGAAATCCTTTGATTGTTCGATTCGATTTCGTCTCGAGCCTTGAAGAAGGTTTTGTGCTTTGAAGAATCTATGGTTGATCGAAGGTACATGTCGATTCGTTCCTCTGGAGTTCTATTACATGTGGATTGAATAACAGCGTTTTTGGTTTTGTTTTTAAAATCCCTTGTTATACACAAGACAAATGTTTTGATCCTGAAGAGTAAGCAAGTCTAGGAAAATCAAATTTGGCCGCTTATTCGTTAAGATAGGATTCTTTGATGATTTATGTAACCTTATTTATTTGTTTTCTTCTCCTTTATATTATGTGAGTATCTTCTCAAGCCTTATTCACACCATGTTCACCAGTTATATAGTTTCATAAATAATTATCAGAAGAGTGTCTAACAAGAAGAAAGATTGTATGAGAACAACTTTTTCTCTTCCCATTTTGTGAAACGTAGGGGAGCCCCACCCAACATCCACTTTTCTCATATGGCTTCCAATGTCAAACACCGGAACATCTTCCGGTACAAAGCCTCTAGTAACTTTGTATCCATCGCACCTATAAATATAAAACCCCACATAACATAAAGCTACTGACCCAAGTCACGACTAAATCCATAAAAGCATCTCATCTAAACCGTACACTGGTGAGTCTGAAATTGCGTTAACGTTCTTACTCTGTTGGGAAACATCACTTACTTAAATAATTGGACTTTGAAGAGTAATCTGAAATTTAAGATCAAATGATCTTGAGTACTCTGATATCATTATATGTGATTTAGTCCAAATCTCTTCAAACTCCAATATTTTCCAAATCTACTCAAAGTTGTAAGAGCATGATTAACCCGGGTTTCTTTACCCGGGT
>JABAYD010029476.1:0-12408 GCA_014822095.1 Diplotaxis tenuifolia | reverse complement strand
AAAAAAATGTATGTTATTCTAGTCATATTGCAACTAATGTATGATATTCTAGTCATTTTCTCATTTTTTTATTGCATAATTATCACTGAAGAGAGATCCCTGAAAATTTTCTATTTCCCAACACTTGTTTTAATTATTTACAAATTTAATTGCTTCTTGTTTACTTATTTATGAATTTTGAAAAATTTTAGAACAAAACTATGTGAATTGATGTTTGACAAGTAGCAAAGAAGTCTCTCTTAAGTGTGTCAGAATCCCTAACATAGGCATACGTCTTTCATATTTTTACTTTTCTTACTGTTTAATACTATTTTAGTCTTTTTTCTAGATAGAAACTTAGGTAAATTAGCATTGATGTGGATGTTCTTGCACCACCCAAGTTAATTATTACTACTCCTTATACTCCTACTAAATGTTTTTCGAAACAGAACAATAACTAATTTTGCATCCAACCAATATAAAGTATTTGGTCTTACACTTTTAATAACTTTTTTATTTATATTCTTTTCAATGAATTAGCTAAAACACTCAACTCATTTATGAAACAAAATAAAAAATAAATATAAATATTTTTCGCGGGTTAGATACTATAAAATGTATTTTTTAATATAAATTAATTAAAGTATTATTTTATTTTTGTTTCCTAAATAATAAATTTCATTCATTTAAACTTGATAAATCTTTCTTATTAGATATTTTTTATTGTTTTTATTCTTAAGAGCATTTAATGTGATATTATACTTGGTTTAATTTGACATCGAATAAAATTTATTCAAATGAAATGTTAGAGTCAGTAAATGGACATAAAATAATATCTATAACAAATATGCTGAAATACTTAAAAAATAATATATAATTTTATTTTTAATACAAATTAAGATACAGAGTTATATAGTTTTAAAGTACACTAAAAATTTAGTAGTACTTGTCCCGTACCCACCCTTATGTGCATGAAGTTGGGTAAGAGAGCCATAGAATAAGAAAAAGAGAGTTTCTTTTGAGAGTTTTTCCACTATTCACTTATTTTAATAATTATTATTTTAAATACAATCTCAAAGAAATTTCTCCCCACTAATGATGACTTAAGATTAATAATATACCCTTGATAATTTTTCATGTAAAAATGATTTTATTTCAGTGAAATATTTTATAGAAGTTAGGGTTGATCTCAATATACTTTTGTGTTAAATTTTCAAATACAACCACAAATTCATAATTTTACTATATCCATTATGTTAAGTTTATATACGTTAACCTCTTTGAAAATTATTTACAGATCTCCCAGTGTGTGCACCCTTGGTTACGTTTCGGGAAGAGTTATTGGAACTCGAAGATTCCATAACATGTCATATAGAAAATATGATATTTGCAAGGTTTGCATACCTGGATATACGTCTCTATAAATAAATATTGTATGTAAAGAGAGTGAAAAGCTAATCAGAAGACCTACTTATCCCTCACTTCTTTGTTCTGTCATATACACTCTCTAATGGCTAACATAAAGCTTCTTTATCACTTCCTCCCTACCCACTTTTCCAAGCTTTGCATGTTCCCGTTACCGGAACTTGTGGCCTGTAAAGCAGCAAGCCTAAACCAAGAGGACTTCCAATACCTCTGGTATCATTTCCAGCACAACCTCGTACCCCTAACCATTCTCTTCTCGGTTATCTTTATGGGGTCAGCCGTCTACTTCGTGACCCGACCTAGATCTGTTTACCTCGTTGACTACTCCTGCCATCTCCCTCCTGCGCGCCAAAAGATAACAGTTCAAAAGATCATAGATAACGTCAAAAAGAATCAAGAAACGAACCAGTCTTTGCATTCACTGGATGAAGGGTTGGACGAGGGGTCATCACTGAACTTCGTTTTTAGGATTTGAAACGTTCCGGCCTGGGGGACGAGACCTACGTTCCAGAAGCAATACTAAAGATCCCACCTCTTCAGACAATGACGGCTGCACGCGAGGAGACAGAAACAGTCGTCTTCGACGCCATTGACAATCTCTTAGCCAACACTAAAATCAACACACGAGATATCGGTATAATCATCGTCAACTCAAGCATGTTTAACCCAACTCCTTCTCTCTCGGCGATGGTAGTTAACAAATACAAGCTTAGAAGTAACATCAAAAGCTTCAGTCTTGGCGGCGTGGGTTGCAGCGCAGGGGTCATCGCTATTGATCTAGCCAATGACTTGTTGCAAGTTCACAAGAACACATATGCTCTTGTAGTGAGCACGGAGAATCTAAGCCGTAGCATGTACACTGGTGGTAACAGATCTATGCTTCTCACTAACTGCTTGTTCCGTGTTGGTGGAGCTGCAGTATTGCTCTCTAACAAGCCAGGTGATCGAAGACGTTCCAAGTACAAGCTTCTCCACACGGTCCGTACTCATACTGGAGCGGATGACAGATCTTATAGATGTGTGCAGCAAGAAGATGTTGACAAGGGTAAAACCGGAGTCTCACTGACCAAAGATATAACCACCGTGGCTGCAAGAACCATTACCAAAAACATCGCTACTTTGGGTCCCTTAGTTCTACCCGTGAGGGAAAAGTTTCTCTTTTTCATGAATTACATCCGCAAAAAATTCGTTGACGACAAGATCAAGCATTATGTCCCGGATTTCAAGCGTGCCATTGATCATTTCTGTATCCATGCGGGTGGGAGAGCACTGATCGATGAGCTCGAGAAAAGTTTAGGGCTATCACCAATACATGTCGAGGCGTCGAGGTCAACTCTGCATAGGTTTGGTAATACTTCTTCGAGCTCTATTGGGTATGAGTTAGCTTACTCGGAGGCTAAAGGTAGGATGAAGAAAGGAAACAAAGCTTGGCAGATTGCTTTAGGGTCAGGGTTTAAGTGTAACAGTGCGGTTTGGGTGGCACTATGTAATGTTAAGCCATCTGTTAATAGTCCTTGGGAACACTGTGTTGACAAATACCCGGTGGAGCTTGAACTTTGATCTCTATCTGCAAGTGATGTAGTAACCGATATAGATAGGTTGCGCATATTTTGTTTGATCTATGAATGCCCAAGAAATCACACAAACTTCTATGTATTAAAAGTTAATGAAAATGTGATTCTTATAAATCAAGAGCTCACTATTATATTAATAAGAAAATTTCTGTGTCCTCCAGGATTTGAATCGAACCTTTATCCTAGTCTTAATCATTTTCCTTCTAGTATTAAAATAATTTTTTTATCTAAAAATCAAGTATCATTAAAAGGAAAATAAAACTCAAAGCTGATAACATCCTACACTGCATCATGTCACCCGGGGTAAAATGCCTCATCTTATGCGACATAAGGAGTTAGATGTTTCACATCGATCACAAAAATGACAGTCCAGTGGAAGCTTCACACGATAGTCATTTGCATTAATCCTCTCCCAAAATTCCAATGGTCCAATTTTCCTAGCCTTAAGCTTATTATATTCCCGTGTGTAAATCAATCACAGGTTAAAGTAGCCAAAACCAAGCTGCATATTAGCGTTGTTCTTTTTGCAAATGCTGCGATAGCATCAACATTCAAAAATTATACATAGAATAGAACTACTCGATTAATAATCTCTATAGATTAATAAATTTTACCGGTACGTACCAACTTAGACCAGTTCAAAATTAATATTTTTGAGAATTCTATGTAAATATACGGTTCCAATAAAATTATAAATTAATAATTATAAGTATACATATTTTATATAAGTAAGAACCTATCATTATATTGTTTGTTTTATATTCTCAATGAAATTATGTTCATATTTTCTTAACACTTATTATATTTTGATGAGATTTAGTAATATTATATCTTAAACCACATTTAAATTCTATGCAATATATATTATATACACCAAATAATATACTCCCTCTGTTTCTTAATACATGATGTTTTGGCCTTATGCACAAAGATTAAGAAATTTATATTCTTCTAAAAACTACTTATAAAGATATAATTTTATAATCATTCAACCAATTATAAAAAATCTTGTAAAATTTTATTGGTTAAACAGTTTTCAATAAAGTTAAAGTTAACCTTAAAATCTTAAAACATACCTTAAAATCTCAAAACATCATATATTATGGAACAACTTCAACCTCCTAAAACATCATGTAATTTGAAACGGAGGGAGTAATAAATTAATTTAAATGTCCAATTTCAAAAAATAAAAATTAATGTCTATACAATAAAATCAAATATTTTTCTTATCTTCAGAAAACATATCTTAAAATTAGAAATCTAAATAAAGAAATTTTTGTAAATTAATATTTCTATAAATTAATAAAATTTCAAAGTCTCAACATTATTAATTTATAGAGATTTTACTGTATTTCCAAGGCAAATACACCGCTGGCAGAGCAAACCCAATTTGTTTTCCCAGTCGCTGCTGCAAAAATAAATAATAAATCTGACGCTGAAAGGTAGCAGCAGTAAGATCTTCCGCTAATTGTGTCTCCGTCAACTTTTTGTCGTCAGATTTAATTTTCAAAAACCCGTTCAATTTGCCTTTGTTCTAGTGTTTTTTTTACTCTACCACTGCGGCCAACATCTATCAAAAGAACAGAGCTATTATTCCAAAACAATCCGTGTTTAACGTGTATTTTGCAGAAGAAACTTGTAGGTTGTCGTGAAACTAGGAATGTATAATCGAGATTCCGGATGAAGTTGACTGCATGACCATATTCACGAGTGAAATCCGGAGGCTCTATGAGGTCAACTGGTCCACGAGGCACGAAGCCATAAACCATGTGAAATGAACGAAACTTTGTATTGTGGTTGAGAGCATGATTATGCGCAAACTCTTCCTTACAAAGCACATAATCCCAAGAGCGAATGTTGTCCTCTACAAAACAACACAACATATCTCCCAAAGATCTAGTAGTGACTTCAGTCTGACCATCAGATTGAGGATAATACGAAAAACCCAAGTCGAGACTAGTATGAAGCATTTGCCAAAAGGGATCACTATTACTTGTTTGAGATGATTAGAATGAGAAAGTCATATTCATTCATTTTCTGTTACAATTTCAGTTACAAGGTTTACTCTTTATAGTATAAAGTAAACCAACTCAACGATTGTAAATTAGGAATGAATTAACAATATAAACCAGTCTAAACCATAATCACTTCTTCATTCTTGTACTCCAATAGCCCCCCTCAAGATGGCATTTATGTTGAAAGTAATGAAATATTGCCAATAATGGAGTGAAAATGACCCGGATGTAGATATTTTATGAACATGTCCACAAGCTGGTCCATCGTACGTACATGAAATGTCTTAATCAATCCCACAATCACCTTGTCACATACCTTATGACAGTCACGCTCAAGATGTTTTATAATTTCGTGGCAGATAGAGTTATTGGCAATGTGAATCGCAGCAGTTGAGTTGCAGTAAAATGCAACAGACTGATGTTGAGGACATCCAAACTCGGCCAAACGGTTAACCAACCACTCAACCTCTTTGACTGCAAAACTCATTTCTTTGTACTTAGATTCTGCAGAGGAGCATGAGACTGTATCTTATTTATTCGATTTCCAGGAGATGAGAGAATCACCAAGAAACATACAGAAACCCGAAGTTGAACGTTTTGTATCCTTGCAAGAACCTCAATCAGCATCGGTGAAGGCTTTTAGAACTAGATCATTTGTGGCCGAGTAGAATACGCCAAGTCCTATTGTACCTTTCAGATAATGAAGAACCTTGTGATCCGCTTTGAAATGAGAATGTCTTGGAGGAGAAGTGAACTGGCAAAGCTTGCTGATAGCGAAGGTGATGTCTGGTTTAGTAATAGCCATATACATCAGACGACCTATCTCAAGGTCTAAGTAATATTTCCTCTAACAAATAAAGATTCCATAACTCGAACGAGCGATCTCAAGGTCTAAGTAATATTTCATAGGACCAAGATCTCGAAGTTTGAAGAATTGTTTAAGATATGTCTTCAGTTTTGTAACTTCAGTATCATCATTGGCAGTGATGATAATGTCATCACCCTTTTAGCAATTTCTGAACTGGTTTGATGTGAAGTTGAAGGACTTTCATGTGAAGACTTTTTCACATTAGTGAATCAATACGTACAACAGTAGGAATCTCACTTGAATGATCCATCAACGAGAAGAAATCCAAAGAAGAATCCGTATCAGCAAAAGAAAATGGGAATATATCTTCATGAAATACCACATTTCTCGAAATATGTATACTATTTGTTTCAAGATCCATGAGCTTGTACCCTTTGTATCATGCAGGATAACCAATCATGACACAAGGTTTTGCTTGTGGTTGAAACTTATGACGATTATTAGAGCTTGTAGAGCAGTAAACAAGACACTAAATACCCGTAGACCTCTGTAATCAGGCACCTTCGAGGTCAACATCTGAAACAGTGATTTATTGTTCAGCAAGGGAGTAGGAATCTTGTTAATCAAGAACACAACAGTAAGAATACAATCACCCCAAAACTCAAGAGGAAGATGCGACTGAAACATCAGAGCTCTTGCCACATTCAATATGTGTTGATGCTTGCGTTCCACGAGTGAGTTTGCTGTGGTGTTTCAGTACATGAGTTAAAAGACTGGATTCCTTTGGATCGAAACAAGTCAGTAAACTTCAATTCCTGAGCATTTTCCGATCTCACTGCTTTCACCGTAGTATTATACTGGTTTCCAACCATATTCAAGAAGTCAGGAAAAACCTGCAACACTTCAGACTTAGTACGTAAAATATACACCCAAGTGACTCGTGTATGATCATCTACGATAGTCAAAAAATGTTTGTATCCTTCTGAAGCTGGTACTGGAAACGGACCCCATAGATCAAAATGTAGTAACTCAAAAGCACTGTCACACATGTGATTCGGAGAAACATAAAGAATATGCTTTTGTTTAGCTAAAGGGCATATGCCACAATGAAAAGGTTCTTTATTCTTTTGCTTAAGACCATGTACATTTGTTATCGCAGTAATTCTTTCTACAGATGAATGAACTAGTCTATTGTGCCATAGAGGAGTATCAAGAACAACATTAACATAAAACTGGAAATTGGAGAGTGGAGGTTCCAGTGATCGATGAAGCTTCCAAGACATAAAGATTTGAGATATATTAACCCTGACTAACACTCGAACGATTCAGACGGAAATCAGGAATAAATAAGACGTTCTTCCATATAAGATATTCATTCAAACGTATTTGGCCAATGTCTTTGATCTGAACTCCTATACCAGTAGGAAGAATAACTGATCTATCAAGAGTATCAGTCAAACTTACAAACTGGTTTCGATCATGAGAAACATGATGGGTTGCCCGCATGATCAATTATCCATGATTGAGATGTCGAACAATTACTGGTAGCTCTCAAAATTCCCACAAAGCATAGTGTAGAAGTAGAGAAAGCCATAACCGGTAATTATGTGATTGTTCCCATTGATGTCAAAGGTGCAGATGTAGATGCAGAGTTTAGGTTCAACTGATTAAGATGTAGATGCAGAGTTCAGGTTCAACTGATTATTGAAGTAAGCAATGACACTTTGTATCTGATCCTTAGACAATGTGTTTATCATCTATGGAACACTGATCTCTGAGGCTGTAGAATGTTGTAAAGCAAGCTGAGAAACCACAAGTTTGACTTGTGTGTCAGAGTGAGAAGATTTCTCAGACTACTTGACCTTATGCTTGAAACCAGGTGGATAACTGTGACTCTTGTAGCAATTTTCCGCAGGGTGACCAGTGTATCCATAGTGAGAGCATATAGGACGATGTTTCTGAGTATTATAAGCTGCGCTGATCAAAGGCTGAGCATTATCTGGTGCAGTCATTTGAAACGCAATAGCATTTTGAATCAGATTAATGGTTCGTTGACTATAATCTTGATCAAGTAGATTATAAACTTTACCAAGATTGGGAACATTCTTCCTCATGATTGTCTGACTGTGAGCATTAGAATATGACTCATTAAGGCCATCAAGGAACTTGATAATCTTTGAATGCTCTATCTTCGTAGCAATAGCTTTTCAACAATTACAACTTTGACATGTTTTAACACAATTTGCACAATCTGGATCATCTCACAGAGTCTTCAACTTTGTATAGTACGTTGAAAGATCTGTGTTGCCTTGTTGGAGAGACCAGATTTGTTGCATCAATTGATAAGATCTTGGTCGGTTCGTGATGTGAAATCGAACTGTTAAGTCCTTCCAAATCTCAGATGCATCTTGAAAACATAAGATACTATCATAGATCTGACCATACTATTGCATCTTGGCCATATACGATAATGAGAATGCGTTTCAACATGTCGAGGTAAGGATCCATCAAAAATCTAAGTTGTTCTTTGCCTCTAACGCAATCGTAATAACTATGATCCAAGTATTATAGTTCGATCCATCAAGTACTTCAGAGATGAGTGAAGTTCCTGGATTATCACCACTCGTGAGAAAGTATGGTGAGTATTGAATCCGATCCAAATCGAATGCTTCACGAGGAACATGAGGTGGAATCGGAACGTATGAAAAAGACGGATTCACCACAAAAGTCACCAGAAAACAAGGTGGATCTTGTACGGGAGTAGATCGAGTTGAATGAGCTGCGGAAGAAGAACCGCGAGTTGTTTATCTCGTTGATCGGCATAGAGTAACCATTTTTGAGCTCAGAGACGCTATAATAACCGTAGAAACTCAGAGATAACAATTCAGTCAGAGAAAGATTCTGATCAAAGAGATAACGGCGGAGACGGCAAAGGATTGTGTCGTTGATTGTAGTATCAACGATCTGATACCATATTACTTGTTTGAGATGAATAGAATGAGAAAGTCAAACTTCATTCATTTTCTGTTACAATTTCAGTTACAAGGTGTACTATTTATAGTATAAAGTAAACCAACTCAACGATTGTAAACCGGAAATGAATTAACAAAATAAACCAGTCTAAACCATGATCACTTCTTCATACTTGTACTCCAATAATCACCTAAAGTGACTTAGGAATTGTGTATTTCTATCCGACAAACTAGACAAAGGAAGTCCATTAATATGATAGTCACCAAGGAATAAAGCGCCACTTGAACCACATTAGCCGTCTTCTTGCATTGATGTGGGAACTAAAATCCGCACTGTCGGTTTCTGTAAATTTAGGAACGTAAAGTTAACCTAACTTTCCCATAGGTCCCAGATATCTGCTAACCACACGCCAAACAATCAAAGATACAAAAGAACGGATAAAAAATATGAGAATCAAAAAGGAGAACAAAGAGATTTCTTATTCCGAATTTTCGTAAGAGCGGTACAACAAGTAAAGCCTCGGCCACAAGAGCTGACAGCAAGTTTCCCTTGTTTTAGTAACCTAAGCGTAAACCCTGGTTGAGACGCAACTCGATAACAAGAAACGGAAAATTTCCTATTTGCCCTAAGTGCTAAGTTTTTATGTGTGATGAAAGCTCTGAGATGCCCCTTTTCTTTTTGGCTCGACCTTGTGCTTATATACTCCTCCTCCAGGCGGTTTAGTCTTTCATTTTCCGCCTTGATTCGTGTTTATCTTATTTTTTCCATTTTTCTCGATCTTCATATTTATTTTTGAAAAACTTCTATTTATCTTCAAACTTGACATATATCTTCTCCTGTAAATAATGGATAAACCTTCATCATATCTTTGGGCTGGAATTCGTCTAAAGTCGTAAGTGGGCCTTTATCGCGTTTTCGGACCTTTCGGGCCGTTTTGCGTCTTAGCTGTTTTGCGATTTTAGAGGAAATCGTTCCATGATACGATGCCGTTCTTATAAAACAATCCGAGTCAATCGTATAGTTGGGGCAATATTTGGTGTTTTGTTTAACTGTTTCCGCTTTATACGATTTACTCGAATCTTTACGAGAACACAAGTCCTTAGCGGTTGTTATCGTAAAATCCCAACGATAATACGGATCGAGATGAAACGAGAAATGTTCTGTTCACTGTTCAGAGTATGATCAGGTCGAAGGGCATATGCCTTGTGTCTGGGCAATGCGGATGGTGAGGGCCAAGCCGAACGGCTTGGTCGGTGCCGAGCCGAACGGCTTGGCCAACTCGCCGTCTTGGCGAGCTGGATGGTATGGCAAACTCGATGTCTTGGTGAGTTGTATGGTACGGCCAACTCGCCGTCATGGTGAGTTGAATGGTACGACCAAATCGCCAAGCCGGTGAGTTGGTCGATCTTGGCCAGCTCACCGTCTTGGCGAGTTTGACGGGCACGGCCAACTCTCCAAGCCGGCGAGTTGGTTGGTCTCGGCCAACTCGCCGTCTTGGAAAGCTGGACGGTGCGGCCAATATCGCTAAGGCGGCGAGTTGGACGGTATTGGTGTTGTTCATTCGACTTCTCCGCGATTTTCATGGTAGTGATTGTTAGGTTTCGAAAGTTCCTTTGTCCAAAGAGTTTTCAGAATTCTTCGTGATATGTTTTCGTATCTTTGATAAGTTTGATTTGAACTTTGCGGAGAGTTTATGTCGTTGGTTCCATTGTGACTGATTTTGACCCCAACAATGGAATGAACTGTATCATCTTCAAAAAATTATCAAAGACCAAAAAATTATAATATGGCCCTCTATTTTTTTATATATTTCAGTATAAAGTGTCACTTAAACCGCATTCATCATCTTCTTGCGACCTCTTCAAAAAATGATCAACGACCACAAAAATTGAATCATGGACCTTCTGTGTTTGCGGTAAACCCAACAAAAACGACTTGAGAGAAATAGTAATCTTTCAAGAAGCAGATATTCTGATGGTAGGCCAGCAGATACGTTGTGCTATATCCGACCAAGAAAGTGTCAGAGGTGTAAATATCTGCAAATGCTGCAAAACCAGTGACAAAAACCTGTAATGTAGTGAGTAAAGCATGCTCGACTGAGCACGTCTGCTACCTTGTTCCTTTGACCAGACTGGTTCTTAATAACAAAAGTAAACTACTGTAAAACATAATCGAGGATACGTTCCGTGCATAAATATTTGCCCAACTCCCTAAGTATTTTAAAGCATTATGGTTTGTAAAAAGAACACACACTTGGCAAAACAAATAGTGTCACCATCGTTTGATAGCGTGTAAGATCGCATATAACTATACGTGATATGTGATGTAGCGAGCATGAGATCCTACTATTTTGTCTCTGGAAATTGCCACTGGGCGCCCATGTTGACTTAATACTGCTCGAGTTCCCAACTTACATGCATCATAATGGAGTTCGAAAACTAGAGAAAAGTCGGGCAAAGCCAAAATCTGAGTCAATATTTAATTATCTTTAATTGTTTAGAACACCAAATTAGCTTCACTCATCCAAACAAATATTTTGAACTTAATGCAATCGGTCAATGGTATTGTGATATTACAAAAAGGATTCACAAAACGCCTCTAGAACAAAGCAAAGACTTGAAAACTTCGTACATCACTAATCGATTTGGAGTCGGCCAAGATTTAATAGCTTCGACTTTATTAGGATCCACCTCGAACCCTCAATATGACCCAATGTATTCGAGAAAGAGGACTTAATTTGTCCTGAGCACACACTTTTGTTGGACTACATAAATATTTGTTTGGCATAACACCTAAATAACTTCCCCGGGTGAGCTTGATGGCTTGTTATGTAATTACTACAAACAAGGATGCCATCAAAATAGACTACCATGAATTTACCAGTAAAAGTATGGAAAGTTGGTTCATTACGCGCATAAAAGTACTGGGCGCATTAGACAAATCAAATGGTATTACAAGCAATAATAAATGTATTCACTTTTCAAGTTAAGTTTGGACTCTCATGCGACAGCAAGAATGAATATGGAGATCATTACACACGACCACTAGACTCTATGCAGCATGAGAACCAAGTTATAATGAGCACTGGTCAAGATGTAATGAGAGACATCAGAGGTATTCTCCTAAGAAGCCACAATGGCCACCAGATCGATCAGCAAGGTTCCTACTTGATTTTGGAGTTCTAACTCTTTTATCCTATCAAGGAAACCATAGAACACATGCTGAGACAGCCAGGATTGAGTCGTGCTTATGGAGTAAATTGAGAGAAGCTTATGCAGCAGCAGGTGGTTGTGAATTAAATGGAAAGAAGAGATTGCTTGCTCTAAGTTATGTTTGCAGCAACATACTAAGGCACATGATAGGCTTTCAACACTTTGTTTTCAAGCCAGGAGAAGAGGTGTGTGCACAAAGACAAGAACCAGAGCGTGATTGATAGAGCAAGGAAGTTGGAGATGATTTAGCAAGGTTCCAAGAGCTTTCTTAAGCATAGAAAAGGATTGCAGTGTTGGGTATTTGATCCACGAGATGATCATGGTTTTATCATTCTACAAGACTTGGATTTGAGGACAAATCTTTTTGAAGGGAGAGAGTATGGTGCGATCCTGAGCAGACTCAAACTCAAGGGATGGGATCC
>JABAYD010029474.1:0-12169 GCA_014822095.1 Diplotaxis tenuifolia | reverse complement strand
TCATGCATGAAAGTAGAAAAAGAAAGATGGAAACATCAGTGAGAATGTGGATTTGTGAATAACTATGCAACTCTAACTATGCTTAAATAAGGAAGTTCTAGCTTATGTGAAAATTGAAGATTCTATCACCGGATCTAATTTATTTACCTTTCCCCAATCTGAACCGAGCCCACTGCATCTCATCTTCAAGTGGATCATCTTTGTCCCCAACTCCATCTCAACCTTCTTCTTCATGTAAACTTATTCAGGTCGAAAAGCATCTAGGTAAATAGTATACCTCTGATAAGCAAGACGCAGTGCTTTGATTATATCTTCTTGTAAGGTGGTCACATTCTGTAAGAGAAAATACGAAAACATAAAACATGTAAAACACAAAAGAATTTGGTTGGCGAGGCAACAACAAAACCTCTCCACTCATTCCAATGCTATCATTGATCTCCATCTTTAAGGAAGTGAGTATCCCACCAAATTCTCAACAGCTTCAGCTGCTCTGAACACATTCATTAAGTCCTCTTGCCCTTCCTTGTCCTCTGTGTTTTTCGAGACCGCGTTTTTGGCGTCATTAACAACAGCAGAAGATAGCGCTGCCTAAACCTGCAGCCATCAATTCTTTCAAAGCTTTCAGAACATCACTTTCTTTGATTTCATGCATATATACTATTGACTTCCTAAATTATCTTAAGCGATCCTAATCCAAAAATTCACATTTAAGATTATCAAGATTCGTATCAAATCTATACTCAAATCGAATAAGCATATAAGCAAGCGAACCTTGGTCCTTGACGTATTCAGAGAATGCGTGGAAATCAGAGCAGAGAGCAAGGCCAGTAAACCTTAGATCCTCGCACTCCTTAGTGCTCAGCTGCTCTTTTGCTGAGTTCGTCGATGTCATCACCAAGATCATCACCATCACCTTCGCTGATAACACAACCATCTTCGACGACGCTCGAGTCATCTCCATCTCTCTCTTTTCTCATCAAAAGCTGCACAGATGCTGTTAATTTCGATTTTTTATATCCAAAAACTGCAATTGGTACTTGGTAAAAGAATTTGTCAGACAGGATTTTATAGTGTGAAAATAGGAAGGAGAAGAGATTAGTTCGTTTCGTATTGATGGTGAGAGTTCAGAACGAAACAATAAAGAAGATCATTGATTGATGAAGGGGAGCAAGCAGAAGAGTCGCTAAGGAGAACTCCGTAGAATTTGGGCGAAATTACGGTGGGACTGGGCCGTTTTAAAATAGGAGGACACAGCCCAAATGAAGAACCAGTTTGGATCTTTTGGCCACGTTAAATAACAATTTGTGATTGGTTGATTAAATTTGCTTATGTGGCATCACTCTCTATGGAGTATATGCCCCTTTTAATATAGTAGTGATACCTGATTAAAGGTTGGTTTAATTTGATCTATGGTTTGGTAACCAGTCCCCGTTTCATCTAATAGATAACAAGAGGTGTATAACCATTAAACTCGACAGAGTCCACCGTACCTGATTTTTCTGAGCCATCAGTTAAAGGGAGGATCAGGCTGTTTTACGGGTTGTATCAATGGATTAGGGTGTATGTCTATGAAACCATGTTAAAATTTATTCAACTAGCAACGTGAGACTTCATTCATTAATCAACACCCTCCCTAACACTTAAGCATGGACAATCGTGGAAATAACATCCACAATGCCACATGGTGACCCAACATCAGATCGTTTTGATAGCATATTAAATTTTATGGGCTTCTAATATAAAATTAATTAGTTATAAATCTAAATAGATTGGTCCAATATATTTGTATACTAAAGTCTTTCTCATATTTCAAATATGGAATATCGTCGAGATTTTAGTTTTAGCTTTTAAATCTACACTCCCATTTCGAAAACGTTCGGAGATTCCTCGGAGCAGCGCAAGCCTCTTACTTGGTAATGCATTTTGAGATTTGGAAAAGAAAAAAAAAAAGAACAGTCACACATTTATCTGATTTGAATTTTGAAATGAAACATCCCATGAAAAAGACAAGAGGAAAAAAAGAAAGGAAAAATGATACAAGAGAGTAGCCTTATAGGCTAATGACTGAATGTAAAAATAGATACCCTCTCCGGAAGCGTAGTACCAGAGACTACCATCTTGAAACTGATATCCGTTGAATTGTCATCACTGCCGAACACAAACCTGTGATAAAAGGGTAAATGTCTGTTAAATTTCTGGATGGTGAAGATGCTGTCTTTGCTTGACCTGGATCCCGTCGGGACTACTTCTTTGATTTTGGATGAGCTATCTGCAACTCTCCAGTACCCGGACTCAGTGCAGTTCTCGTCAAGTTGCATCAAAATGTTAAGCTCTGTTGATTCACGTACGCCACTGTCTGGTTTGGGCAAAATAAACATGATTGTTACACGTTGCTTTACGGACGGATCATTTAAAACTACAAGATTTTCTGAGCATGATGTATCAGAATTGTTATGGCAAAGCGATGCATAAACTTGTGGAATTATCCCGTAGTGGACCTCATACGGAATATCGGGCCGTACAGGCGCCCCATAGGCATCAAGCACATAGTCGTTCTCACCAAAAACAAGAGCAGATGATGTTACTGCAGCGAGTAATAAAGATATCATTGTGATAATTGCACCAACTGTTTTCATCTTCTTCTTGCTTTTTTTGCTCTCTCTCTCTCTCTTTCTTGTTTTTTTTTTGTTTGAGTTGGCTTTGATGATGCTAATGCTTCCTGCTTCCTAGTGCATTTATAGAGAAATAATATAATGGGTGTTCAATACCTATTATTTTAAGATAATAGTTTAAGTAATCACGCTTCAGCCGAGCGTATAATGTGGAACGTGTTATACCAGCTGGAGATTACGAGTGGGATCTTATTCAACGCCATTTGATACTATGATGTGGACAAATATTATCTGAAACTGTAAGAGCTATTCAAATAAGCTTATAATTGAATTTGATTTCTCCCCTTAAGCTTATAATTCTAGTGAGATTTCTCATCTCTTTGAATTTGATTCTCCAAGTGCCTTAGTTAGTATGTCAGCTTTTTGCTCCTTTCCAGCTACATGCTCCATGTCCACAAGCCCAATGTTTCTTCTAAACTCCTTCTCGATAAGATGCTTCTCCTACACAGCTTTCGACAGCTTTAGACCGGGTTCCATTGGTACATGGACTGCATTGCACTCACTCATTCGTGCTTTGTCTAGTATCTTGGTCGCATATCTCTCTTGTTTCAGAGTGATACCATTTTCAAATTGAATTACTTCAATCCCAAGGCATTGATTAAACCCGTGACCAATGTAAACCGCTACTAGGAGAAGATGCCCCTTCGTTTGCTTTCTGAACAAAGATGGTTCTTTAGAACACTTGGTGAAGTTTAGCTCCTTTAGATGAATATCCCAGCCATTAGATGCAGCCAACGCGATAATGACACGGACGGTTTCAATTCTTGCAACAGGAACAAAAACTTCTTCAAAATCTATGCCATGACGTTGCACATAAGCCTTAGCTACAATCTGCATTGCGTTTTATTTTGAAAACCCACTTCAATTCAATGGCCTTACAACCATCTGGAAGGTCAACGAGTGTCCACGTTTTGTTCTTCATTATCGATGTGATTTCTTCCTCACAAGCTTTTCTCCAAACTTTTTCACCATTAGCTTTCATTCCAGTCCAAAGGCTCTTTGCTGATGAGAAGAAGAATTCTCTGTTTCAAGCACTTCTGTCATCAGAACATAATCATCTAAGTAACCGGGTCTTGTGCTTTTTTCTCGTCAATCTTCTCAGAGGCGGTTCAGACTCTGTCTCAAGATCCTCTGTTTCATCTTCGTTTATGGAATCACCACCATTGCTATCTTTTGTTCATTAACAGTTTACACAAGCCTCTATCTAAAAGTGTTTGTTGTCTGAGCTTTTTACCTTTTTGCTTGTCAAACTTTGGTCAAGGGTTTAGCCTAGTCTTACTCATCTGGGCGCCACTCGTTGAAGAGTTCTGCTCCATCACGGATAACACCGACACAAGAGATCAGGGTATACCGAGATTGCTCTCTTAGCATCTCAGGAAAAAAAAAGAAGGAAGGGTTACACTATGTACTAATATGCTGAGTAGTGCAGGACCTGCAGGTCCTGGTGATTTTAAGCTTTAGCTTTCAAATCTACACTCACTCCCAACTCTAAAAACGTTCTTAAGGAGATTTCTCAGAGCAGCGCAAGCCTCTTTACTTGGTTAATGCATATTGAGATTTGGAAAAATAAAAAAAAAAAACAGTCACGCGTTTATTTGATTTGAAATGAAACGAAACATTCCACTTAAAAAGACAAGAAAAAAAAAAAAAAAGAGGATACAAAACAGTTAGTTACACCGGATGAAAAGAAAAATCAGATTCCCTTCCCAGTAACGGACTAACAGATTCAACCACCTTGAAACTGATATCCTTTGAAGCTTCAGTGCCACTGCCGAAAACAAACTTGTAAGAGGGAAAAAGTAGACGCTCAGATTTCTGGATGGTGAAGACGCTACGAGGTCCTGACCACAATCCCGGGACCACTTCTTTGATTTCCGATGAGGAGGAGCTATCTGCAACACTCCAATACCCGAAATCATTACCCCTTGCGCACTTCTTGTCAACTGGCATCCAAATTTTAAGCTTTGTTGATACACGTACGCAGGGCCATCTTGGGGCCTGTGGCGAGTTCTATGTAGAAAAAAAAATTCGGGGGTCTAAAAATTCTTTTGGGACCTATATTCATGTATTTTTTTTTCAAAATTTTTGGGGCCTGAGGCGAATGTTTCATTAGCCATTGCCGAGGGCCGGCCCTGCACGTACGCTGCTGCCAGTCTTTGACTTGATAAACATGATTTGTGCAGGTTGTGTTGGGGAGGACGAACGATTTAAGGCCACTACCAGTCCTTTTGGGCATGATGATCCATGATCAAAGTCAGGGAAAAGCCATGAATCTTCTACCGGAAACCTGTGGTGGACGTAATACAGAGTACCGGACTTTACAGGCTTCCCTTGGTAATCGAGCACAACCTCCTTCCGACCAGAAACAGCAGCAGATGATGTTAATGCAACGAGCAAGAAAGTTATCATTGTGATTGCACCTCCTGTTTTCATCTTCTTCTTTAAAAAAAAAACTCTGCTTTCTTTTTTTTTTTCTGTTCAGTTGCTTTGATGATGCTAAATGCTTCCTAGTGCATTTTATAGAGATTAGCTATGGAATATGTATATAGGCTTGTTGCGAAATGCTCCGCTCACAACGCACCGTAGTTAAACCGTTTGTCTCGTACCGTTTAATCCCCACTTACCATTCGGAGTCATAATGGGTGTCCAATAAGGCTATACGGAAACCATTTTTATATTTTGTTTTCTACTCAAGTCATGTGTTGGAACGGGCTTACATTTATTTTATATGCCTTACAAGCTGGAAAAGATTACGAATTTGATTTCGTCAACGTTACCTTCTAATTAAGAATAAGTAATTCGCCACGCTTTTCAGGCGAGCTTATAAGTTGTAATGGCTGCCACTCTTTGTCTTTTTTTTCTCTCTCTCTACATGAAATGTGGAACGTGTTACTACTACCAGCTGGTTCAGATTACGAGTGGGATCTTAGTCAACGCCATTTGATGATCTTGTTCTTAAAGAGGATGACTCGCCGCACTTATCTGAAACTGTGAGAGCTCTGCAAATAAGCTTTGCTTAATTGTTTTGTATGCGATTCTTGTGATTACGAATTGATCTCGCTCAACGCTTTCTACTAATCAAGAAATTATTTTTAGCTAAAACACACTTCCGGAGAATTTATCAATGTCTTTTATGCCAGTCTTTGTCTTTCTCTAGTCTACTTGAAATGTGGAACGTGCTTCTGATCTCAATTCTGAAGGACTAAACCGAACGTTAAGTCTTTAACCGATAATAGATTTGTAACATTGATGGTCTGGTTCATCTTATTTACATGTTACTCTTTTGTTCATAAAGCAAGTTCCCACAAGGCTCAGTTTTAAAAGTGTTTATTGTTCAAACTTTTTACCATTTGCTTGTTTAATTTATTGGTCAAGGATTTGACTTGTTCTGCTTTCGGTGGAGTTAAACTCTTCTCGTTTCAAAATTTGGTTCAACTTGGTTTAATTTGATCTATTGTCTGGTTCTTCCAGAAACCAGATCCGGTTTCATCTAATCGATGCCAAGAGTTTGGTTATCTTTGGCTTGGTCTGTATCTCGTTTCCGTGGATAACTACATAACTATAGGTAAAAGCGTAACGAATGAAATATCAAAAAGTGGACGTGCCGGAGTGGTTATCGGGCATGACTAGAAATCATGTGGGCTTTGCCCGCGCAGGTTCGAATCCTGCCGTTCACGTTTTTTAATTTTTTCCTTCTCTTTTTTTTCTTTGGCGTTTCAGGTTCAAATCCTGCTGTTCACGTTTTTAATTTTCATAACCTAAAGTCTCTCTCTAATCCCCCGTGGGGAAAAAGCCATGCGGGTCACGTAAACTTGCTAAAGAAACTGAACTCCAAAGCTCATGCTTCAAAGCTCTGTAGAGCTGGTTGATTCAGCGGTCTTGCATCGATGAACCATAAACCTAAACATAACTCGTTCTTTAAATTTGTAGACTATAAACATCGATACTGACATTGGAAGCTGTAAATCCATGCTTCACTGTTTTTTAGTAAATGTGTAGAACCACACCCACATGATTGTTTATGCATGTGTTGGTATACTTGTATTTTCATGGACCACAGAATTTTATAAAAACTAAGAGAATGTCACCAAAGCCCAACCATTTGGGTGAAAGCCTGTATATCGTCAGATATAGGCCCACATTAAACGATAATGAAGTTTTTTTTTTAATCGAGCAACGATAATGAAGTCTAAGTTGTATAATAAACGGAAAAAAAAATTGGCGGACACATCTGCAAATGGCAACGAATCTCGAATATTCCATATATTACCTGTCAATTACCTTTCTTTGATAAACTATTAAACACAGAAACATTTAAGGTTACATCTGAAAAAACAACTATTACGATTCCAAATTTAATAAACTATCTTGAGTTTATGCGTCAATTTTGATTATAACAATGACAAATAAATGAGCTAGTTATGTATGAATCTGTCAAGAAAAATGAAAAAACAAGTTAGCCAGAGACTTGTGTCGGTGTGAGACCGAACCAAATGAATTGTTTAGAGAGAGATATTGAACGTTGGGTCAGGAGAGGGACCTATGCACCCACCAATCCAAGGGTCTTAATTAGTTTATTTGGGTGGTAATGGACCCCAACTTTACCCGCAGGAATATCATTGGGACCATTCCTTAACTCTTGCAAGGTCACTTGGTTTGGTTAGTTTAGTAGTACTACTCCATCAGTACCCTGTCATCCCTCACTTCTTTCTTCAAGACAAAGCAATAACAATTAAATTATTTTAATACATGATTTCCCCCAAGATTTGCTATTTTCCCCATTGCGCACAAAAAAAAAAGAGATCTAGGTCATATTATACAATTTTACATACACAATAAGTTTCTGACACTGTGGAATGGAAGAAATAATAGATTAAAGGACCACATGCACTTAGACTTATAATTCACGTCAATAAATTAAACAATACAACACGTATATAAAATTTCACTACATTATTAACTTCCAATGGAATTTTCCACGATTTTTAATATAGACTGGTACGTATCACCGTTTTATGGCATTGTCAATGACTCATTAGACACATCGAAATTTGGTTAGCTTTGTTTGCATTAGTTAGATAAAACATTACAATTACGACAGTGGCGATGAGCACCTCTAAATCTCTAATCATATTCATAAAACCATTCACTTATTCAATTATAGTTAGTTGGATTGGTTTGAATTCTACGCTTACATCTCAGATTCACAGCACTCTGGATAATGATTATATCAAGGAAACTAAATCGTGACTGAAAGACGCATGTCGTAACGCCAGCGCATAACTAGCTAGGAAAGATTTTTATGAAGTGGTAAGTTTCAAGAATTATCGGCAACATGCAAAAGGGAACAAAAGATAAACATGAGTGGTCACTACTCACTCACTGATAAAAACAAATTATAATGCTGACAAAATTCATAGAACCTAGCCCAAAAGAAAATCACAAAACAAAAATTTGATACGGATATTTTTTTAAATGAGTGTTTATCCGATTGGAGGGTTGCACACCATTCAAAACACACATAAATAAAATACGTCATAGCTGGCCACTGGAAAAGACCTCCACTATTATATACTCCCATAAACTCGTATGTTATTCTTGCTCTGCAGTATGCTGCATGGTGTCTTGTAATACTCCTCCCTCGTATGAAGATGAAATAATCATAAAAAACGTCCAGGAATCAAACGTTACAAATGTCAACATAATTTTGGTACGACGTCGAATCAAGTTTGTTAGAGTACACTGTACTACCGTAGAATCGATCCCCATTATACTAGTTTTAATACTCTACTTAAAAAAAAACTCTACTTTTAGAATCGAAAACTGAAAGTTTTATTCTCTTCGAATGTTTTTATCCATAAACTTGTTATTTATTTTACTTTGGCAAAAAGGAAAAGAAAAGGGAGTAGTATATCAATACGTTTTAAAAAGAAAACTGAAATATGGACTGTATTTCCATTTAATACTAATTACCAAATAATCATCAAATGATTTAACCATGTCCATATACATATCTGATAACAAGTACATTGAATCCCCTTTCAAAAATTATCATGGTGAGATTTAATGAATAATGATATAGTCGGTCTAAATAGTAAATACACTCAATAAGGTAAAAAAAAAAAATTATTTTCTATTAAAAAAGCAAAAGGAAAAAGGAAGAGAAAAAGAAAAAGGGAGTATATCAATACGTTTTTTTTTTAAATGGACTGTATTCCCATTTAATCCTAATTACCAAATAATACTGGTCGTGCGGATTCTATTTTTTTTTAAGTTTCAGTTTTGTTTTTATGATGCATTTTCCAAAGTTATATTATACTCCCTCCGTTTCGGTTTATATGTCGTTGCAGAGAAAAATTTTCGTTTTAAAATAAGTATCGTTTTATAATTTTAATGTAGAATTTATTAACTTTATCCACTATTCTATTTTTCTACTAGTTGAAATGTGGTTAGATGTATAGGTAATTGTGTTTTTATTTCGAAAATATGTAAAATTAAATATTTTTTTTAATCTGTATGTAAAGATTCAAAACAACAACTAAAGTGAAACGAGGGAGTATTGGTTTATTTGTTAGTAGCTGTTAATAATTTATTGATGTCAAATAAACAAACTAAGCATCAGAAGTATTTAAGTGGTAATATATGTTTTAAAATGTACTCATTTAATATGGGTTTTTAATATATGATATTTTAAACACAATAATTTAATAATTTATATGTGTAATTCTATTTTACCTTGTAAACCAATTGTATCATTCCTATTTTTTAGAATATGATCCGTATATTTGTAAAATATATTTTTATGTTTTATAAATCAAAGTTTTATGATAATGTATACTAAAATTATTTTCTATAATATTTAGAATATCTGGTGATATATATTGTATACTTTTCAACATCTGAAAATATACTTTTATATTAATCTATATATTATATAAATTATTTTTAATATAGATAATAAAAAAATATACATATATGATATATATATATAGAAAATAGGAAAAGATAAAGAATATAAAAGATAGGTTTTTTGATATTGTTTCCATAATTTTTAGTTAGAATTTAATTTTGAAAATGCATTAATTAAACATGAAAAGATAAAAAATAAAAAAATTAGGTTAATTAATGACCTGGCGTAACATTGAAAATATGTTGAAATGGAGTATTTTTATGGGTGGTTTTATTTTAATAAAATAGGTGATTTATCCATATCCATATCTGATAACAAGTACATTGAATCCCCTTTCAAATATTATGGTGAGATTTAATGATATAGTATCTAAATACATCCAATAAGGTAAAAAGACAAACTATTTATAAATAATCGAATATACCACAGCTGACAAAAAAAAATCGAATATACCATGACTAAGCATAATTAATTTTTACACATAGGCGATAAGTACGAATCATAAGAGTTGTTATCTGTAATTCACGATCGGACGGATGTTAACGTATTATGCACACGTAGCTGCTGTCTTAAACCCTAAAATCAACGGCGAGGATTGGCCAATGTGTGTTTGTGTCTGAACCTCTGACTATCGAGATCTACAGTCCGACAACTTGCAGCGTCACATCCACGCGCCTAGTTATAAAAAAAAAAAAAAAATCCACGTAAAGAACGGTGCAACTAACCGTACTGGATTCCAACTTTCTTTCTAGAGGCAGTGTTATAAAACAACACGATATCCTCTTTATCTCCTTTCATCGAAACACTTCCCATCTCTCTGTGTTGTTGTTGTCTTCGTGTTTTTTTTTTCATTTTCTGAGAGATGGTGGCGGCAGCTTTTCTCCCGGAGCTCTGGACGGAGATCCTCGTTCCCGTTTGTGCGGTGG
Organism: Diplotaxis tenuifolia; assembly: GCA_014822095.1. Lineage (NCBI taxonomy): Eukaryota > Viridiplantae > Streptophyta > Magnoliopsida > Brassicales > Brassicaceae > Diplotaxis > Diplotaxis tenuifolia. Next base: position 1,661 of record JABAYD010029474.1, on the reverse strand, counting down.
TCGGCATCGCTTTCTCCCTCTTCCAATGGTTCATCGTCTCTCGTGTGAGAGTCTCCGCTGACCAAGGCGCATCGTCGTCTTCGGGAGGTTCGAAGAATGGCTATGGAGATTACCTTATCGAGGAAGAGGAAGGTGTTAACGACCAGAGTGTTGTAGCTAAGTGCGCCGAGATTCAGACCGCTATCTCCGAAGGTAAAGATCTCGTGGAACTTGATTCAGATCTCACCCTTGTTTTCTTAGATCTGGCTCTGTTTCACTCTATTAGGCTCTGTATTGATAAGTTTTGTTTTAGAACCTGTCATTGTGACGTGTTAGAGAAAGTTCATCGTAGAATCTCTGAACTTGAACTTGAGGATCTCTCGCAAAAAACCAACAAATAATTAAAATATAGTATCTCAAAGTATCTCATTTGTTTATTGAGGTACTTGTGAGGTACTGAGAACTCATGGATAATGTTGTTGCTCTTATAGAATCTAGTTTTGTCGGAAAAGTTAATAACTTTGGGATCTGATTGTGTGTTTGGATACAGGTGCAACTTCATTCCTATTCACTGAGTACAGATACGTCGGCGTCTTCATGGTCATCTTCGCCGCTATAATCTTCGTCTTCCTCGGCTCCGTCGAAGGATTCAGCACAGAGAACAAACCTTGCACCTACGACGACACCAAAACCTGCAAGCCTGCGTTAGCCACTGCAGCTTTCAGCACCATTGCTTTCATCCTCGGTGCCGTGACCTCTGTGCTCTCTGGTTTCCTTGGCATGAAGATTGCTACTTACGCCAATGCTAGAACCACTTTGGAAGCAAGGAAAGGTGTTGGAAAGGCTTTCATTGTTGCCTTCAGGTCTGGCGCTGTGATGGGTTTCCTTCTTGCTGCTAGTGGCTTGTTGGTGCTTTATATTACTATTAATGTGTTCAAGATATATTACGGTGATGACTGGGAAGGGCTTTTTGAGGCTATTACTGGTTATGGTCTTGGTGGGTCTTCCATGGCTCTCTTTGGCCGTGTTGGTGGTGGGATCTATACTAAAGCAGCTGATGTTGGTGCTGACCTTGTGGGTAAAATTGAGAGGAATATTCCAGAAGATGATCCAAGGAACCCAGCTGTAAGTACATATATTTTCACTGTGTATGAAAACAGTGTAGATCTGAGAGTTCGGTTTGTTTTTTTTTTTTGGTTTTTGAGATTTAGGAACTGTTCGGTTGTTTAGTTCTGTTTTGGTTCGATTATTTGGGTAGTTTTGGATAATATGGGAAAAACGTCAGATAGTTCAGGTTAAATATAGTGTAACTCGGATAAAATTTTTGGATAATTCTGATAATTTTAAATATTTGGGTTAAAAATATTCGGATAATTCCGATTTTTGGGTAGTTCGGTTTTAAAATAGTTTTTAGGATATTTAGTTATTTTGAAACTAAATATAATTGATATTTTAAGTATATAATCTGTATTGTAAAAATTGAGTGCCTATTTGGTTTTCGGTTTCAGTTACAGTTATTGTAGTTCAGTTCCTCTGTTTTGGATAAATGTACCTTGCTTTTGCTTTTTTGTCTTAATATTGTCGGTTATATTACAGGTCATTGCTGATAATGTGGGTGACAACGTTGGTGACATTGCTGGTATGGGATCTGATCTCTTTGGTTCATACGCTGAAGCATCATG
>JABAYD010029420.1:282-10577 GCA_014822095.1 Diplotaxis tenuifolia | reverse complement strand
ACAGAGCCGTCATCCCAACCGGTGCTGGAGATTTTTCTGGATGCATCATAAACAGTGCTGCTCTTACTTCCTCTTCAGTAGCTAGCCTGGTTAGTCGTCGATTCATATGTTCCGTAACAGTAAGGGCAATTTCTGCCAGGAAATATTCGAATGCTGATGGTGATGTGGTCTAAAATAGATTATCAAAATAATCTACCGCTATTTTCTTTACTCCTTGTTCCTCCAGAGTCCAGGTCCCATTCTCGTCATAGAGGCCCACGATCCTATTTCTTGGCTTTCTTTGCTTGGTAAGAGCATGATAAAATTTAGTACTTAAATCCCTTGACGTGTTCTACATATTTCGACTTTTCTGCTGCCAAAACTCCTCCTTATCCTTATATGATTCCTGTAATTTCGTTGACACCTCCAAATATCTTCCTACGATCTATTATCGTCCATTTGGACCTCCTCAAGTGCTTTTTGGAGCTCACTGATCCGTTCTTTTCCATAAGGGGGATTATTTTTACGCCAAGCAGAAATATCGTGTCGGCAATTAATAATTTTTGATACCACATCGCCAGCGGTCTCCCCTGTGGGATCTCCCCAACCATGTCCAATTGAATCCATAAGACCCTCTTGCCCTATCCGCCGTTTGTCAAAACGAAATTGACCTTTTCTTCTCGCCACCTTTACCTCCAAGTAAGCAACTATAGGTCTATGATCAGAGGCTACCTTTCCCTAGTATTCCGTGTATGAGCATGGAAACATGGAATGCCAATCTTCATTTGCTAATGCGCGATCCAGTCGACAACGAAGGATCTTTTTACTTCGTCTTCCTTGCTAAGAAAACTGATTCCCCAGGGCCACCAATAAACCCGTGTTCCTAATCATATTTTTAAAAGAAAGAAACGAGTCTGCACTTCGCAGAACTCCTCCATTCTCCTCATGATTACCAGTAATCTCATTCAAATCTCCAATAATAAACCACATGTCTGATCTTTCCAAACCAAACCGAGTTAATCTTTCCCATACGTGATCTCGTAGCTTTTGTACCGGTTCTCCATAAACAAAAGTCATAAAAACCCTTTTCCCATCGTACTTGCCTCCAAATCAATCATGCGATTACTTGTATACAAAATATTTACTTGGAAATCATTATTATAATACAGAGCCAATCCTGCACTCGTGCCTATAGGTTCCACTGTAACAAGATTCTCAAAACCAAAATGAGCCTGAAACCTTTTACAAACTCATAACTTTGTTTGTCTCTGCTAAAAACAGAAAATGTTGTTTATGTTTATGCCATATTTCCCATAAGTAACTGATAGTCCATTTACTTCTCATTCCTCGACAATTCCAGCTAAGAATTTTCATAAAAAAAAATATTTTGCTGATAATTTTCCGAATTGGAAAGCGAGCATAAAGTCATTCCAGAAGTTCACCAATTCCCAATACCCCTCCACAGCAAAGGAGTATAATAAAACCTCATAATCAAGTCCTGCTTACACCCCCTTAGTGTAGAACCTCAACATCGCATACATAATCATCGCACTTCGTCTCCTATTGCCCTCGCATACAGTAGCAAACAATGAAATAAACTCCCATTCCATATATCCCTTGGTAGCCACCCTTCGTAACTATCATAGCAGTCGTCACACATATGTATATGATTTAAAGAGATCACATACAGTTCATGGGAACCCTTATCGGCAAATCTCTTATGCAGTAAGACTATGTCTAGACGGACCACATGCCAAATAATCCATTTCCAAATCGAAACAAACATCTCATTTTTACAATCCAGATACACAAATCTCACCATCGCTTTATATTGCCAAAAATTATAACAAAACCTGCAGAGAACAACCACATACAGTCCAAATTCTATTATGAATTTTATTCCAAACCACACACCTCTGTATCTGAGTACTAGACTTCGGGTTTAATGTTCCCTTACCCTCCAGTGTATTTGCTCCATCGCCTTGACGTGATCCCAACTTTTAAGTGTTCCGTGTGCATGGAGATAGTATAGCTGCCGCGACACTCAACTTGGTGCTCGCGGTTGAGATGGATTGATGTTTGAAAATTCTCCTACGCACTCCCTGATTTTTTGCGACCTCCACACGATCTTTCTCCTGCACTACCACACTTTTATCTTGTCCCTCCGGATACTCCCCTCCCTCCACCTGCTCCTCAGCATCTCCTCCTCCTGTAACTTCTCCAAAAACTCTTCCGAATCCATATCAATCCCGGTTTCCAACAAGCTAGACTTTATCGCATCCATATCCATCATATCATCGTCACCTATATCAGCTTCATCATCAATCATACCTGAAACCAATTGCAGACCCTTCTCCTCATCAACATGATTCCATATGACCTCTGTTCCTTCAGCTTGGGTATTTGTGAGATCTTCATGGAACTCTAAAGAAAGGAGCTTTGTCTGCATATCCTCTCCAGCCTTGATCTCTCTCTCTTCGCGAGCCGTCAAGTTAGCTACCAGACGCAAATCACTCAAACCACGCCTCTCTCTTGGCTGCTCCACTGAGCGTGCGCCTCTTCCATCTCTTTCTCTTGGATCATTTCCTCTAGCATTTCTGTAATGCGATCCTTCTCCCTCCCCTCTGTAATTCTCACGATAATTCTTGGTACCTCTCTCGGGAACCCTTCTCCACTTAAAGTCCGAGTCATCAACCATCTTCCCCTTCCCCTTTCCATAGTAGTCCTTCCCCTCTCTTTCCTTAGGTTGATGGTTCCCGTTTCCATGTAGCACCACCCCTCTATAGCTCCTGGCGCATTCGTCATGTCTCCCACCGTCGTATCTTCCACTTGACCCGTCTCTGCTAGTATTCCTCGGTTAAGCAGCTGTCTTGACAGTGGTGATAGTTAGCGGACATTTCTCTTTCTTGTGGCAGAGATTACCACATGTTAATGTCAAGCAAAAGGCAAATAGCTTCTCGAATTCCAAAGACACCGAAGCTTCCATATCGTTGTAACCCCCCCCCTTGAAATCCACTGTTGTCTCAAAACAGAGATCTTTGAACCCATCCACCACTACCTGAATGCGACTTTGATCAAGATCAATTACCACCGTCCTTCCAAACGCATTCCTGATACTATATAATGTTGGAGCAGTCCTGAAATACGTAGGAACTCCCAACACCCGCACCCAAAAAGTGATCTCTGATGGGAAATTGAGTGGTTGCTGTTGTTTCCACCGAGCCAGAGAAAGGATCCAATAATCGAAGTGGAATGGCTGAAAGCTCATTACTGCTTCAATCTCTTCCTCTGTTTGAAACTGAAACTGGAATTTACCAAACCCCAGATCAGTACCCACAACCCGGTCTTCCAACTTCCAAATTATCGGTAGGTTCATAAGTAGCGCCGTCATGTCTTGCTCTGCTGGATTCATACACCGTCCTATCAATGTCTTGGAATAGTCTTTGATGACAGCCGTGTTGTCAAAACGAGGGACTGTGATCCTTAGCCAACTGACCCTACGTCATGGTCAAATAAAGAAATGAACTTTTGTGTGTTATAGCCAACCGAGAGAGGAGAAAAGATATAGTAATAGACTTCTCCCTCCCCCCTGTTTTTATAATAACTACGTTGTACCATAGTTCCAGACACCAAATCCTTCCCATTAAACCTCAATATTACGAAACTGATTCCTACAATCTCATTACCAGAGATTAAACAAAAAATCGAATCCCAGAAATCCATCTGTCGATTCTTCCAGCTAAAGAAAAGATCCATTAAATCTTCGTATTCATACCATCATATCTTCTCTAAATTTTCCAAGAGTCAATACCTTCTTTCCCGAATAAATCAGCCTTGATGATGACTGAAATGCGATAACACCATTCCAAAGCCGTGTAGAACCAAATCCTTCCAGATACGACCACTCTTAACTCCATATTCGATTTGATTCGACTTTCCCCCGAAATCACAATATGTGTAGATCTCCTCCATCTCGTATCGCCACCGATATCATAAATCCCTTCGAACCGATCTAGCCCCCATGAACCAGGATCCCAATCACAAAAAAACATCAAGAACCCTTAATCGTATTCCTAATTTCCGTCGTCATAGCTTTTTTTTTATTTTTCTATCCTATAAATGAATTATATTTGATAGTTAGTATTATAAAGAGAAAAAGACTAGAATATCACTAATCCAAGTTTTTGTTCCCAAATTAGCACTCAAGGCCCAAAGTCACAAAAATAGGTTTCATTAAAGGGGACCATTTACCCTAATGCCTTCTCTTTTAGGTTATTAAAAAACAAAGAGTTTTGAAAACTTAACAAATTTTTCGACGAAGATAAAGTTGTGCTGCTGTCGTCTCTGTATCGCCAGTGTCGTCATCTCCGTCGTGTCTCCTTCGTCTCCACATCATCTTCATTGCCGTCACCGCATCGCGCCATCGTCGTCTTCACATCGCACCATCATCGTCTCCAATCCGTCATCATGTGATTAGATCAGCTCCTCCGCCGTCATCAGCTCACTACCTGAATGTGACTTTGATCAAGATCAATCGCCACCGTCCTTCCAAACGCATTCCCGATACTATAAAATATTGGAGCAGTCCTGAAATCCATAGGAACTCCCAACACCCGCACCTAAAAAGTGATCTCTGATGGGAAATTGTGTGGTTGCTATGGTTTCCACCGAGCCAGAGCAAGGATCCAATAATCGAAGTGGAATGGCTGAAAGCTCATTACTGCTTCAATCTCTTCCTCCGTTTGAACCTGAAACTGGAATTTACCAAACCCCAGATCAGTACCCACCACCCAGTCTTCCAATTTCCAAATCATCGGTAGGTTCATAAGTAGTGTCGTCATGTCTTGCTCCGCTGGATTCATACACCGTCCTATCAATGTCTTGGAATAGGCTTTGATGACAGCCGTGTTGTAAAGACGAGGGACTGTGATCCTTAGTTTCTTCCTCGCCCCCTCGATGTTCTTCATATCACCATGAGTACCGATCAACTGACCCAGGGTCATGGTCAAATAAGTAAATGAACTTTTGTGTGTTATAGCCAATCGAGAGAGGAGAAAAGATATAGTAATATACTTCTCCCTCCCCCTGTTTTTATAACAACTACATTGTACCATAGTTCCAGACACCAAATCCTTCCCATTAAACCTCAATATTATGAAACTGATTCCCACAATCTCATTACCAGAGATTAAACAAAAAATCGAATCCAAAAAATCCATCTGTCGATTCTTCCAGCTAAAGAAAAGATCCATTAAATCTTCGTATTCATGCCAGGATATATTCTCTCAATCTTCCAAGAGTCAATACCTTCTTTCCCGAATAAATCAGCCTTGATGATGATTGATCTGCGATAACCCCATTCCAAAGCCGTGTAAAACCAAATCCTTCCAGATACGACCACTCTTAACTCCGTATTTGATTTGATTGGACTTTCCCCCAAAATCGCAATATGTGTAGATCTCCTCCATCTCGTATCGCCAACGATATCATAAATCCCTTCGAACCGATCTAGCCCCCATGAACCAAGATCCCAAACACAAAAAACATCAAGAACCCTTAATTGTATTCCTGATTGCCATCGCCAGAGCTTTTTTTATTTTTCTATCCTATAAATGATTTATATTTGATAGTTAGTTTTATAAAGAGAAAAGAAGCCTAGAATAGCACTAATCCAAGTTTTTGTTCCCAAACTAGCACTCAAGGCCCAAAGTCACCAAAAATAGGACAATTTACCCAAATGCCTTCTCTTTTAGGTTATTAAAAAAAGAGTTTTGAAAACTTAACAAATTTTTTGACGAAGATAAAGTTGTGCCGCTGTCGTCTCTGTATCGCCAGTGTCGTCATCTCCGTCGTGTCTCCTTCGTCTCCACATCATCTTCATTTCCGTCACCGCATCGCGCCATCGTCGTCTTCACATCGCACCATCATCGTCTCTGATCCGTCATCATGTGATTAGATCAACTCACCCGCCGTCATCAGCTCACTACCTGAATGTGACTTTGATCAAGATCAATCGCCACCGTCCTTCCAAACGTATTCCTGATACTAAAAAATGTTGGAGCAGTCCTGAAATCCATAGGAACTCCCAACACCCGCACCCAAAAAATGATCTCTGATGGGAAATTGTGTGGTTGCTGTGGTTTCCACCGAGCTAGAGCAAGGATCCAATAATCGAAGTGGAATGGCTGAAAGCTCATTACTGCTTCAATCTCTTTCTCCGTTTAAACCTGAAACTGGAATTTACCAAACCCCAGATCAGTACCCACCACCCGGTCTTCCAATTTCCAAATCATTGGTAGGTTCATAAGTAGCGTCGTCATGTCTTGCTCTGCTGGATTCATACACCGTCCTATCAATGTCTTGGAATAGGCTTTGATGACAGCCGTGTTGTCAAAACGAGGGACTGTTATCTTTAGTTTCTTCCTCGCCCCCTCGATGTTCTTCATATCACCATTTGTACCGATCAACTGACCCTGGGTCATGGTCAAATAAATAAATGAACTTTTGTGTGCTATAGCCAACCGAGAGAGGAGAAAAGATAAAGTAATAGACTTCTCCCTCCCCCTGTTTTTATAACAACTACGTTGTACCATAGTTCCAGACACCAAATCCTTCCCATTAAACCTCAATATTATGAAACTGATTCCCACAATCTCATTACCAGAGACTAAAAAAAAATCGAATCCCAGAAATCCATCTGTCGATTCTTCCAGCTAAAGAAAAGATCCACTAAATCTTCGTATTCATACCAGGATATCTTCTCTCAATCTTCCAAGAGTCAATACCTTCTTTCCCGAATAAATCAGCATTGATGATGATTGATCTGCGATAACCCCATTCCAAAGCCTTGATGATGATTGAAAACTTAACAAATTTTCTGACAAAGATAAAGTTGTCCTACGTCGTCTCCGTATCGCCAGTGTCGTCATCTCCGTCGTGTCTCCTTCGTCTCCAAATCGTCTTAATTGCCGTCACCGCATCGCGCCATCGCCGTCTTCACATCGCACCATCATCGTCTCCAATCCATCACCATGTGATTAGATCAGCTCCTCCGCCGTCATCAGCTCACTACCTGAATGCGAATTTGATCAAGATCAATCTCCACCGTCCTTCCAAACTCATTCCCGATACTATAAAATGTTGGAGCAGTCATGAAATCCATAGGAACTCCCAACACCCGCACCCAAAAAGTGATCTCTTATGGGAAATTGTGTGGTTGCTGTGGTTTCCACCGAGCCAGAGCAAGGATCCAATAATCGAGGTGGAATGGCTGAAAGCTAATTAATGCTTCAAGCTATTCCTCCGTTTGAACCTGAAACTTGAATTTACCAAACCCCAGATCAGTACCCACCACCCAGTCTTCCAATTTCCAAATCATCGGTAGGTTCATAAGTAGTGTCGTCATGTCTTGCTCCGCTGTATTAATACACCGTCCTATCAATATCTTGGAATAGGCTTTGATGGCAGTCGTGTTGTCAAAATGAGGGACTGTGATCTTTAGTCTCTTCCTCGCCCCCTCGATGTTCTTCCCATCACCATGAGTACCGATCAACTGACCCTGCGTCATGGTAAAATAAAGAAATGAACTTTTGTCTGTTATAGCCAACCGAGAGAGGAGAAAAGATATAGTAATAGACTTCTCCCTCCCCCTGTTTTTATAATAACTACGTTGTACCATAGTTCCAGACACCAAATCCTTCCCATTAAACATCAATATTACAAAACTGATTCCCACAATCTCATTACCAGAGATTAAACAAAAAATCGAATCCCATAAATCCATATGTCGATTCTTCCAGCTAAAGAAAAGATCCATTAAATCTTCGTATTCATACCAGCATGTGTCCTCTCAATTTTCCAAGAGTCAATACCTTCTTTCCCGAATAAATCAGCCTTGATGATGACTGAAATGCGATAACACCATTCCAAAGCCGTATAGAACCAAATCCTTCCAGATACGACCACTCTTAACTCCATATTTGATTTGATTCGACTTTCCCACAAAATCGCAATATGTGCAGATCTCCTCCATCTCGTATTGCCACCGATATCATAAATCCCTTCGAACCGATCTAGCCCCCATGAACCAGGATCCCAATCACAAAAAAAACATCAAGAACCCTTAATCTTATTCCTAATTGCCATCGTCAGAGCTTTTTTTTTAATTTTTCTATCCTATAAATGAATTATATTTGATAGTTAGTATTATAAAGAGAAAAACCCTAGAACATCACTAATCCAAGTTTTTGTTCTCAAACTAGCACTCAAGGCCCAAAGTCACAAAAATAGGTTTCATTAAAGGGGACCATTTACCGTAATGCCTTCTCTTTTAGGTTATTAAAAAATGAGTTTTGAAAACTTAACAAATTTTTCGACGAAGGTAAAGTTGTGCCGCTGTCGTCTCTGTATCGCCAGTGTCGTCATCTCCGTCGTGTCTCCTTCTTCTCCACATCATCTCCATTGCCGTCAACGCATCGCGCCATTGTCGTCTTCACATCGCATCATCATTGTCTCTGATCCGTCATCATGTCATTAGATCAGCTCCTCCGCCGTCATCAGCTCACTACCTAAATGTGACTTTGATCAAGATCAATCGCCACCGTACTTCCAAACGCATTCTCGATACTATAAAATGTTGGAGCAGTCCTGAAATCCATAAAAACTCCCAACACCCGCACCCAAAAAGTGATCTCTGATGGGAAATTGTGTGGTTGCTGTGGTTTCCACCGAGCCAGAGCAAGGATCCAATAATCGAAGTGGAATGGCTGAAAGCTAATTACTGCATCAATCTCTTCCTCCGTTTGAACCTGAAACTGGAATTTACCAAACCCCAGATCAGTACCCACCACCCGGTCTTCCAACTTCTAAATCATCGGTAGGTTCATAAGTAGCGTCGTCATGTCTTGCTCCGCTGGATTCATACACCGTCCTATCAATGTCTTGGAATAGGCTTTGATGACAGCTGTGTTGTCAAAACGAGGGTCTGTGATCCTTAGTGTCTTCCTCGCCCCCTCGATGTTCTTCATATCACCATGAGTACCGATCAACTGACCCTGCGTCATGGTCAAACAAATAAATGAACTTTTGTGTGTTATAGCCAACCGAGAGAGGAGAAAAGATATAATAATATACTTCTCCCTCCCCCTGTTTTTATAACAACTACGTTGTACCATAGTTCCAGACACCAGATCCTTCTCATCAAACCTCAATATTATGAAACTGATTCCCACAATCTCATTACCAGAGATTAAACAAAAAATCGAATCCCAGAAATCCATCTGTCGATTCTTCCAGCTAAAGAAAAGATCCATTAAATCTTCGTATTCATACCAGCATATCTTCTCTCAATCTTCCAAGAGTCAATACCTTCTTTCCCGAATAAATCAGCCTTGATGATGATTGATCTGCGATAACACCATTCCAAAGCCGTGTAGAAGCAAATCCTTCCAGATACGACCACTCTTAACTCCATATTCGATTTGATTCGACTTTCCCCCGAAATCGTAATATGTGTAGATTTCCTCCATCTCGTATCGCCAACGATATCATAAATCCCTTTGAACCGATCTAGCCCCTATGAACCAGGATCCCAATCACAAAAAAAACATCAAGAACCCTTAATCGTATTCCTAATTGCCATCGCCAGAGCTTTTTTTTTATTTTCTATCCTATAAATGATTTATAATTGATAGTTAGTTTTATAAAGAGAAAAAGCCTAGAATAGCACTAATCCAAGCTTTTGTTCCCAAACTAGCACTCAAGGTCTAAAGTCACAAAATTAGGTTTCATTAAAGGGGACCATTTACCCTAATGCTCTCTCTTTTAGGTAATTAAAAAAAGAGTTTTGAATACTTAACAAATTTTCCGACGAAGATAAATTTGTGCCGCCGTCGTCTCCGTATCGCCAGTGTCGTCATCTCCGTCGTGTCTCCTTCGTCTCCACATCATCTCCATTGTTGTCACGGCATCGCGCCATCGTCGTCTTCACATCGCACCATCTTTGTCTCCAATCCGTCATCATGTGATTATATCAGCTCCTCCGCCGTCATCAGCTCACCACCATCAACTCCCCACCTTCTTCTTTAGTTGGACGAGATCATTAGAGGTACGCCTCTACCATTTTGGTTACAGAAGTTGATTCAAACAAAAATGTTGAGTCATTTGGAGTAAGTTCAACGGATTTGATTGCTGAGATCTATTCAAACAAAAATCTTGATGGAAATTTTTTTCATCATCTTAAGGAGTTTGAAAAAAGGTATCAATATTATCTTTGGAACTTAACCTTAGAGTAGATGAACGTCAAATATATGTTGATT
>JABAYD010029412.1:0-13014 GCA_014822095.1 Diplotaxis tenuifolia | reverse complement strand
GAATCGGTGGTGTTGAATCGGTGCTGGGAAGCGTGATGAGGCTGAAGACTGATTCAATGGTGATCGTGTGGATGGATCTGATGGATGTGTGAAAAGTTTGAGAGAAATAAGAGCTGAATGGTGGTGATTGTTAGGATGATTTTGATAGCTTTGGAAAGGAGTTTTTCAGCAGGGTTTTTGCGCATCTTTTTACGGTTCATTACTTTTGCTTTATCATCTTTGTTTTTTTAGGTATCATTCGTTTTCTTTGAATTTTTTTATGTTGCTATGCTATTTACCTAAGTTATGGTTTAATCGTTATTTGATGATTTTACAGTATTATCATTCAAACCTTTGTGTTCTATGGATCATTGTTAAAAACTTTTCTTGCTTATGAGTCTGTGTTAGTGACAGTTGTTTTAAATAGTTACTTTTATAATCATGTTCGGTTATTTTAAAATAAGAATATAAATACAATATAATAAAGTGATAACACGAATGAAAATATCTAAATATCAAAATTGAATGGTTGTATTATGTAGGGGAGGGACAAAGCGGTAAGTTCTCAACCATACTTTTTCAACCATACCTAATTAAAAGGTTTACTACATTGATACCTAAATATCTTTCTTTTCTTGTATATTCACCTAAATAGGTAAAGTAGTTTTCGTCAACTGTTGAGGTTCGATAGTTTGCCAAAAATACCAGTATATGTTATATTTGTATATTTATATGTTGAACAAAATGGGAAATTAAAAATATCATAAATATGATCTTTATTTGCTAGCTAACTTTCTCTTTCATCTGGTGGTGGGGAGACGACAACAATAGGGAGGACCTAAACAAGGTGGAATCAGAGCTTGAGTCTCTTATTGAGTTGACCGGAGGTGAAGAGGGGATCAGAGGTGGTGGCAATGAGGGGACCGATGGTGGTGGCGGAGACGAGACCGGTGGTGGTAATGGAGACGGGACCGATGGTAGAGGAGATGTGAGCCGAGATGGATATGTGGGTGGTGGTGTTGAATCGGTGGTGGAGATGTGGGCGGAGATGGAGAGGTGGGAGGTGGTGGCAACTGACTGTGTTCGATCGCCTCTTCTTAATAAGTTATATGTGCTGCTTAATTCTTTTGCACAATTAATGATGTTGGATGTGTTTGCAGTGTGATTAATTTAGTTACTTTTTATAATTAAGTTACTTTTTATAATTAAGTAATGAAATTTGATACCTAGGGTGTGATGCTTCAGCTAGGTGCGGTGGCTTTCGAGGCGAAGAGGCTTGTTTTGATTCAGATCTTGCTTACCTCTAAAGGAATCAATCTTAAGCCGATTACGTCTTTGTATAATGTGGCGTCTTGTTGCTTAGGGTTTTTTCCCTTGGATCTTTGTAGAGCTGCCAGTTTTGAGGGAGACGTCGAGTTTTCATTTCGATTTCGTTGTGTTTGGGACTAACTCTGTGTGTGCGTTCGCGTTGAATCTTGATGTGTTTATGTTGGTCGGGAAGACGTCGGGGTTGACGATGAATGTGTCAGATGTGGTTAAGGATTGGTTGTTGATTGAGTTTTCGTGTTTGGTGATTAAAGATACGGTCACACCGTTGATCTGTTTGGGTATGGCCTCGCGTTTTTGGGGGTTGCGTATTATAATCATTGCAAATTGCAGGCTTTGAAGACTAAGGAGGCGCAAAAGAAGGTTCAGCAGGGTGGGGATGAGGAAGCTGAAGGGAGCTTTTGGAGGTTAGGGAGAGTCACGAAGGTGCTGGGAAGCGTGATGAGGCTGAAGACTGATTCAATGGTGATCGTGTGGATGGATCTGATGGATGTGTGAAAAGTTTGAGAGGAATAAGAGCTGAATGGTGGTGATTGTTAGGATGATTTTTACGGTTCATTACTTTTGCTTTATCATCTTTGTTTCTTTAGGTATCATTCGTTTTCTTTGAATTTTTTTATGTTGCTATGCTATTTACTTAAGTTATGGTTTAATTGCTATTTGATGATCTTACAGTATTATCACTCAAACCTTTGTGTTCTATGGATCATTGTTAAAAAAAATTCTTGCTTATGAGTCTGTGTTAGTGAGAGTTGTTTTAAATAGTTACTTTTATAATTATGTTTCGGTTATTTTAAAATAAGAATATAAATACAATATAATAAAGTGATAACACGAATGAAAATATCTAAATATCAAAATTGAATGGTTGTATTATGTAGGGGAGTGACGAAGCGGTAAATTCTCAACCATACTTTTTCAACCGTACCTAATTAAAAGGTTTACTACATTGATACCTAAGTATCTTTTTGTTCTGGCTTTTATGTGGCCTTTTCCGTCTAGAATTTTTTCCGTCTAGAATTTCTCTCTTCTTGTGTTTCCGTCTAGAATTGAATCCACTATACAGATTTTAGTATGTTTGGTAGAACTAGTCTTCATCAATATCTTGATTGATGTCTTGTTTTTATCTTCGAAGCTTTGTTTGTTTGCATTCTACTTAACCAAGACACTTAGAAAATCATTTATAAGGAAATATCTTCTCTTACTGCTCAAACTTGAAGCTTTATCATTTTGCTTAACATTTGACAATCATGGAGAAGAAGAAGAAGAGTGGTGTCAAGTACTTCGTGGTAATAATCATCTTCTCTCTTCTTGTGTTTGTTGTCAGATCATCAACTAATGAGTCTGGTGTTTGAAAAGGTGGATGCTTTCACTGACTCTGCTTTCAAAGGGAACCCTGCCGCGGTTTGCTTCCTCAACGACGAGAGAGACGACACGTGGCTTCAGTCTCTTGCCGCCGAATTCAACATCTCCCAAACTAGCTTCCTTACTCCCCTCTCTGGTTTCGAAGCTCGCTTCAATCTCCGTTGGTTCACCCCTGTTTCCGAGGTTTTTTAACTTGCCTTTTCTCCAATTCGGGAGCTTTCTATCTATGTTCTAAAAGCTATTAGTCCATTTACTTGTTAGGTGGATCTATGTGGACACGCAACTTTGGCATCTGCTCATTGTCTCTTCTCCAATGGTTTGGTTGATTCAGACAGTGTCGAGTTCGTCACAAAGTCAGGGGTTCTTAAAGCCAAGCGAGTTTTAGATACCTCAGAACTCAGTGATGGAGGATCCTTTTTGATTGAGTTGAACTTCCCTGTGGTTCCAACTTGTGATATCAATCTCACTGATGCATCCTCTTCCATCATCACCAAGGCCTTGAACGGAGCTACCATTCTTGATTTTAAAGCTACTACAACAAACAACATCATAGTAATTTAGTTCCTGTTCAAAATATATGTGTCTTGTTTTGGATCTAAAGATACTTGTCTTATATGACTTTCAGTTTACTCTCTTCTTATCCACCTGTGTTGCAGGTTTTGCTTTCATCTTTGGAATCTGTCACTGAGTTGCAACCAAGAATGGATGATATATTGAAATGCCCTTGCGATGGCATCATTGTGACAGCTCCAGGATCGGCTTATGATTTTCACAGTCGTTACTTTGCTCCTAAATTTGGAGTCGATGAGGTAAAAAGAGTAGCTGCTTCTTAGGAATGAACAAAACATTTCTTCTGACTTTACTGTGTCTATGCTTATTGTAGATTCATGTGTTTCATTATCATCCATTGGTTTCTCAGGACCCTGTTTGTGGAAGTGCACATTGTGCATTGGCACATTACTGGAGCCTCAAGATGAACAAGTGTGACTTCTTAGCCCACCAAGTAATCTCTCTAATCTCTTTCTCAAGTACTGTCTTAGAGCGCAGAGAATGATTATTTATTTTGGGAAATCTGGTTAGGCTTCGCGTAGGAGTGGAACACTTAAGATTCATTTTGATAAGGAGACGCAGAGGGTTCTCCTAAGAGGCAAAGCCGTTACTGTAATGGAAGGCCATGTCTTGGTCTAATCTGAGATCATTTATTGTTACAAAAACAAGCTCCTTCCATTAATTAATGAATAAAGACAGAAAACCATTGATATGAAATGTATATGTTTTCTGACCATATGTGTTTCATGTTGCATCAACTTTTCTCTTGTGTGGGGGCCAGTGACAATTATTTGTAAGTATAACAGATCTTGTTTGATTTTGATAGAACAGAACACGTTTTTAATTACTATCACTATTCAATGTGCTTCAAAAACTCGTCTAATAAGTATTCATTTTTGATGAACATAAGCAAATGACCTTTTTTTACCTTTTGTTGCATATTGTTTACTCATTCATATATTTTTATGTAAAAATGCACTTTGTGTATAAGCAGGTTACTGGAGTCTCAACGAGAACAGGTGTGACTGTGTCCTCTTGCTCTCACTCCTCACTCAGCAACAGAGATTATGAACGTATCTGTAATATTACTCCAACCGTAAAAAAAAAATACTAACAGGTTTGTATTTTTTCTTTATCAGATACAACGTGGAAAACGTTGTTTCTAGAGTTGTGTATTTGCTGAATATAAATCCAAGTCGAGAAGAAACGCAGATTTCAAACAGAAGAAGAGGCGTATAGTCAATCATGATCATGAAGAAGCCTCTAAACTTCTACATGGTAACTCTATTTTCTTCTTTCTGTTTCTGATAATGTACTTCATCTCCTTCTTCTTTTTCTCCAAGTCTTGTGATCTAGTGAGTGTTGCTTATATACAGGTTGATGCGTTCACTGACTCAGCGTTCAAGGGAAACCCAGCAGTAGTGTGCATTCTTGATGGAAAGAATGAGAGAGACGACTCTTGGCTTCAATCTCTTGCTACTGAATTCAACATTCCCTTGACTTGTTTTGTTATTCCCATCACTGCCTCTCACTTCTTGCTCCGCTGGTTCACTCCAACCACAGAGGTTTTTACTATCACAAGATAATCATCCAAAAGCAATTCAAATGACAAAGAGCTTGCTTTATTAATTTCTTGCAGGTTGATCTCTGTGCACATGCAACCTTAGCATCTGCACACACTCTCTTCTCAAACGGTTTAGTTGGTTCAGACAAAGTTGAGTTTGTCACTCGGTCAGGGATACTAACGGCTAAAAAAGTTTCAGAAAATCTCAACTTCTTTGACTTCCAAGAGAGAGGATCTTTCTTGATCGAATTGGATTTTCCTGTGATTCCTACTTGTGATTACCACTCCAATGATCTCAAGCTCATGTTTTCAAAAGCCTTCAATGAATCTACTACTACCATTGTTGATATCCGAGGAACCACAACTGATAAAATCATCTCCAAAGCTTTCAATGGAGCTTCCAAAGCATCTTCAACTGATAAAATCATCGTATGCATTTGCTCCTCTTAACTTTCTATGTATATCTGTGTTTTCTCATATATCCATCTGATTTTTTTTTTTCAGGTTGTGCTTCAAACTTGGGAATCTGTAACTGAACTGAAGCCAAGAAGGGGTGATATATTGAAATGCCCTGGGAAAATCATAATCGTTACAGCTGCTGCTCCTGAAGGATCTTTATATGATTTCTGTAGTAGGATATTTGCCCCCAAACTAGGAGTTGATGAGGTTGTTTTAACAAATCTAGCCTTCTGCATTCTCATTTTAATGGGGGGTATAAGAAGCAGCCATGATCAACCTTATATCTCTTTTGCTTGGTTATTTTGTTAACTTTCAGGATGCCGTCTGTGGAAGTGCACATTGTGCATTAGCTCATTACTGGAGCCTCAAGATGAACAAAACTGAGTTTGTCGCTTAGGCTGTAACTCCTCTTCCCCTCTATCTAAAAAATATTTATTAGCATTTTGAAGCTAAGGACAAAGAGTTGCCCTACTGGTTTTTCTAGGCTTCGCGTAGGAGTGGAACAGTGAAGGTTCATTATGATAAGGAGAAGCAGAGAGTCTTGCTCACTGGCAAAGCTGTGACTGTGATGAAAGGCTCCGTCTTACTTTAGTCCTGACATGGGGAAGCAAAAGTTTTTTTAAGTTTTCAGTAAAATGATGTATGATCATCATCTTCTAGTTCTACATAGTAAACAAATAAGTTGACATGGAATGTATTATGGTGTTCCTCATTAGTCAACAATCCTAATAAATTGAATTTTTTTCATTAGAGTTTTAGTTGTTTGTACTAGTTAACTACACCAGTCTTGTCAATCTGTCAGTTTGTGAGTGGTTTGAATGTCACTTCTTCTTTTGGTAGGTATAGAGATTTGTGGTTCATGCCACATTGTGCAGTAGCACCCCATTATTTGACCATAAATTATATGTTGGTGAGGAAAAATGCGAAGAAGTAGTTGATTTTCTCCTTATAAAACATGTGTTATCCAGCAAATACGGAGAAGCAGAGGGCCCCTGCTCACTAGCAAAGCTGTGGCTGTAATGAAAGGCTCTGTCTTAGTTGAAGTGGCTGCCTTTATCTATTAGAGTAGTTAATAAAGTAATGAACTCAATAATAAAACGACACAAACTGTTTTCCGAGTTGGATAAGTTTGGCAATAACGTATCGAATCTCAACTTTCATAACACCAAAATCTCACTACAAGATAGGTCCTTTACAATCCTGCTCTTACAGAAAAAGGGTCAAAACTTCGGATCACCTTCAGATAGTGTGTGTGCTTAACGACCACCACGGCCACGGTGTAACTTGTCGATGATTTACTCATGTGTGGTACCTTTAAAAACACTTCTAGACTTGTTTAAGTTCTTTTTCTTTCTAGTGCTTTATACTAGAAATTTTCGTAACAGTCTAAGAGTATGAATGAAATATGTTGTGTTCCAAAAACAGAAAAAATCATCCACATGCTCATACTGGTGTCAAAATTATTTTTTTTTTGTAGTCACTTGATATGTCAGTTTATTGAAATTAAATCATTTTAGTGAGAGCTAAAAATATATGTTTTTAACATTAAATTAGTTTGTTATTCTATTATATATAGTTATGGTGTTTTCATTCAAACTTCATTCTATGAGTATCTTTAACTTATCAGAAATTGCACTCTATAGACATAAAAAATACAAATTCACAAACTAGCTAAAATTACCCCATCTCTCTTACTTTCTCTTCATATCTCTCTACCAAAATCTAAGTTTTCTTTTTTTTTTTTGCTATTTGGCAAAGAAGCCCTTAACTTATTCCATGTTTTCACTATAAAATAGAGCTTATAGTAAAGAATAAAATTAATTTAAAATGGACTATTACATTTATTTTTTATTTATTAATCAGATTTTAATTCTAGAATAAAGTGGGATTTTAGAGAAACTCAATTATACTATGGTGGAAATGCTTAGCCTATATAAGCTTTGCAACAAACAAAAGCAGCTAAATAGGTTGATTGGTTTTAACTCTTGCACGTAAGGGAACAAGGTTTACCATTAGGCATTGTGACAACAACTAAGCTATGCAAACTTTTAAAAAGAACAAAACCAAGAGAGAGAGAGTCAGAGACAAACTTGCAAATTTATTATATCACAACATGAATATACACAGTCACACAAATGAGTTGGCTTTATTTGGGTATTATTACTATTATTCTCCAGGGGCTACGAAGCATACACGACATCAGAATCTTTCATTTTCTTTTTATTTGATTCTACTCCTCCACATTTATATATATATAAAAAGTTGGTCAGTGGCACCCTGGTCGGGTCATTAATAAATCCATTCCTCAGGGAGAAGTTTCTCCGGCGAATCAATCAGAGTTTTGACTTCAATATTATCCATAGGTGTTTCCGCCATTTCGCTTTTCAACTTATAACCAATATCTCGAATTTCTACATTCAAAACGAAACAAAAATATATTTTAAATCTATTAGATGGTTTTAATTAAATACAGTTGGAAATAGAAAAGAGAATAATGGCCGGGAAGAAACCTGAACGAGGGGAAATATGAATTCCGTTGTTGTGAACGTTGAGATTGAGCGCTTGAACAACCCTTGCTGGGAGAAGCACCGGCGAGCAAGCTGTGACAATATAAATTTTGTTTTGTTACAAGTAAGAAAAAAATTATAACATCAAAGCTGTAATTGATAATTAAATAAAATCTTCGGTAAAGCAAATAAATGGAAAAACGTAAATCAATTAGCATTTTTGTAGGCTTGAATACAATAGACAAAAAATTTTAATGTTTTGAAGAAAAAACTTTAACGTAAAGATGGAAAATTTCTAATCCAGTGTGGAAGTAACGATAATTAGTTAATAACCCTTGAAGTTTGTGAGTTTAACCTGAAAGCTCAAATATTTTAGTATATGCAGTTGGAAATTGTGATTTCACATTTTTGTCCATGCTAATACGTGTAGAATTCATCAATAGTAACCTGGTTTGTTAGTTGGCGGATGAGAAGCGGTGGCCGGAAGAAAAACTCCGGTGCCAGAAGTTGTACGGCCCGGCGAAACTAAGAAAAATGCTTGCATTCGGTCGTCTCCTTTACTCCTTTGCCAATTATTTTGCTGCTTTTGTCTTGTGCTATACTTCTTCATAATACACAAGATTTTAGTTTTGATGTTTCAAATCATTCACAAGATAAATGTTAAGATGATTCAAGTCAATGTTAACTTATATAGTATTCACGGCAACTATATTTCTTATCGGCCAAAAAATTATAATACTTTACAAGAAAATCTTTACCAAAGGAAAAGTTTCTTTGGGAGGTGCACCAGGTCGATGGAATCCACCGCTGCCATGATAGTGGTTATTGTGGTTCTTAACGGATTTCTGCAGCTGCGCGAGAAACAAAGAAGTTAACAACGAAATAAGATCAAACTTTTTCAACGAAAATAAGATCAAACTAATATGATAATAGTCAATTAGAAAAAAATTAGATACTAGAGGATATATAAACCTGATGTTTGGTGGAATGATCAAACAAGGGATCTTGGTGAACACGAGAGGGCGACCATATTTGCCTATCTTTGTGACCGATAATGTCACCCATTTTACTGACGGAAAAGTTAAACGAACTTTGAATAAATCTTCCAAGAAGACTAAAGGACCAAGAACAATGAAAGAGGAGAATAAGAGATTTGATCTTGGCCAACTTCTAACCTGAATCTCAACTATAAATATTACTCACAATGTGTCTGGAAAGTAGAGGGAGAGACGTTGACGACAAACTATTTGGAATGCAAATTATTGTTTCTTTTAGATAATATTATAAAAATTTCAGTGCCGCCATTTTATTTTATTTTTGTTTTATTTATAAGAAAATTGAATTATCCGTTGACAACAGAGAAAGAAAGTTGAATTATTTGAATTTGGATTCTTCGTTACTGGAGGATGAAACGAGAGTTACACACCATTTCATTTCAAATTTTCAAAATAAAACAAAATAGTCATACTCATACCATTTAGTTCTGTTTATGAAATTCACATAAACCTAGTGATAATTGTGTAGTAACGCTAGCATTAATCAAAAGTTACTTTATTTTTCATATAGCTTTGACCATGATACATTTTTAGTTTTGCCTACAAGTCACACCCTTTATTTGTAGTAAGCACGTAATAACATCAATATTAATAAAACAACATATGATAACTTTATTATTGTTTGTATTACGATAGCATTCAGAACTATTTTTCTAATGTTTTGTTTAGCAATTAAAAATAGAGTTTCTGTTGACAAAATAAAATAACATAGTTTCTAAGAAAGATTAAGGAGATCATGTTGGGGGAGTGGGTTGAGTTGTATTGGGTAAACGCATCCCTCTAATATTTAATCACATTGTTTATGTTGATGCTACAATTTAAGTCAGTTCCTTGAAAAGACCATAACTTTTACAAGTAATGTAGGGCTTCACCTAAACTTCAGATGAAAATTTTAGAATGTGTTTTTTTTTTTAAATTTCCTCTTCCAGTAAACCAATTCAATCCAGGATCTCTGAAAAAATGTCAAAATGTTAAAATTTTAAAACGAAAAACAATATTGCAATTCAATTTACGTATTGTATGTTTAACTACCAACCATATTTTCAATTCCTTTTTTATTTTGGCACAAAGTATACCCTTTGAGTAGAAAAATATCCCACCTAAACCAATTAGCCTTTTTATTTAGGATTCGAACTTATATAGTTGATGATCTTATTCTTACCGCAAGTGGGTTCAATATCAAAGTCTAGTCGTGAGATTACATGACCCAGTCGAGAAGGAAACTTTAGTAAATTAATAATTGGTGTATGCGGGTGCTTAAACCTGCCACCTATAGTTTTACAATTAACAATGTTTTAAAAATTAAAATGAAACAAAAAAATTAAGATTCGAACAATTAACCAAATGTAGTTTACCAACCATCTTAAAAAGCTATGATTTTCTATAATACTTGGGTGAAATTTTAGACACCTACCTGATATTACAAAATGAGCATATTGGTTTATAGTTAAAAAATAATTGACTAAGCGAACAAATCCACTTTGGACACAAGTCTTTAAAGCTTTCATAAGCCTACATAAGTCATAACTACCCATCAATAAGCGCCGGATTAGGTTTTTCAGTTAGTCAACCTCTCATAGATCATTTGACATCATCACCCTATAGAGAACTAACTATAGAGAGAAGAACTCAACATATAAAAATTGCCACCAACAAAAAGTTTTAGCAATATTAAATTGACAACGCAAGTAGAAAACTCACAGCAATTAATTGCAGCTTTGGGCAGATCACTTTCCTTTAGATCTAGTTGTCTGATTCAAGACAAGCATTTGTATTCCTCAGGACTTCAGAGATAACGTATCATCTCTCCACTCTAAAATATATCAAAAAGCTTCATGGATTCACTCCAAAATGTGTTCAGTTTCCTCAATTTGTGAACTTACGGACCGATACTAACTCTGCAGCTTTCAGGCTTAAGAAATGGTGGTCGAGATTTCAGTCACACGCATTAGACTTGTTAGTCTTATAAGCTCCTTAGTCTCTTCATCCATCTCTACATTGTCCTTTGCCATTCGCTCATCAACTATAAGTGCCATTTCACCGGCCTTCGCGTATGTACGTAACAAAGAATTGTAGAGCTGAGTGTTCACATGACCAACCTTTTGTAGGATAGTCATAAGCTTCTCTGCTCCTTTAACATCTCCTTGTTCCTCCAGTTCCTTGAACACTGCTTTAAGCAACCTTACATTCACAGTCCATTTCTTCACAGCATCAATGGCTTTCCCGAAACAATCCAACACTTTCTCCATGTCTTTCCGTTTCAAATAAGCCCATGTGAGAATCTCCCATGTAGAGTAGCTAGGGTTTATCCCTTTCTCCACCATCCGTTCGTGAAACTTTTCTCCCAGGTGAACCTCCTCTCTGTTCATGTACTCAGCAAGGATCAGATTCGGAATTCTAGCATCTCTTGTCCCAGAAACAGACTCCCATTCATCGTACAAACCTTTGGCTTGCTCGAAGTCTCCAAGCTTCACCACTGCAGATATCATGCTGAGGTACTCTGCATCATTCATCTTCTTGAAAGATGACTTAATCTTCTTCCAGGTTGAGTCAACTCCATCTTTATCCCCCAAGTTCCCGTGCAGACTTATGAGAGACGCATAAGCAACTCTGTTTTTCTTAGAGACTAACTTCTCCATCTCCTTCAAAGCAAGTCTCGCCTTCTCGAGATTATCAGTCTTAGCATACAGATTCGTGAGCACACTGTACGTCACCCAGTCTGGACTCAAGTTTGCTTCCTTCACCTTAAGATAAACTTTCTCCGCAGCTTCCACATCATTCCCAGAGGCGAAAGCAGTGAGCCATAGATTATACGTAACAATGTCAGGCGATGTTTTGCTCTTAAGCTCCTTAATCATCTCCGGGACTTTCTCAAACTGCCCTTTCGAGATGTACATGGAGAGCATGTGATTGTAAGGCAGACATGACTTCAAGAAACCACATTCGGCCATCCTTTTAAACAAGGCCTCGGCTTTATCGGAGAGCTTGTTTTGCACGTAGCTGTGGAGAAGAGATGTGCAAGCAGCATGGTCTCGCATTTTATCTGGCATATCTTCGAAGAACTTCTCAGCACTGTTCAACCCACGGATCTTGGAAACCAAATCCAAATGTACAGCATAATCACCAGGTTGCAGCTTTATATCTTCCTGCAGAACCATCCACTCACATATCTACACATAGAAGAACACTACAACCGTTTACCACAATGAACTCAAAATCAATCCACTAATCAGATAACTCAAATCCTATTTAAATATCAATCCACTTATCAGATAAGACTTTATCACAAATCAATCCACTTATCAGATAAGAGCTTAGCACGATGAACTCGAACCTCAAGAGCGTGTTTGTATCGTTTGATCTTACGGAGCTCCCTAACGATCCGATTAAGCTCGTACTTGCGAACGGAATGGCCTTCTTCTTTCCATTTACGGATAGTAACGACGGCGCTGCGTTTCGTATACGTTAGGCTTAATAGCCTCCCTCCTAAAGTGTCTCTTCCTCCTCCTCCTCCTCTAGCTTCTTTTTTGTCTCCTCCGCTGCGAGTCTTGACCAAGGCTCCAGTCTCCGTCGCGGCGGAGAAGAGGCGGCAAAGGGAGGCTAGGGTTGGCCGAGTAGAGCGGAGAAGTATGATTCGATTCATGTTTACTGAGCTCTGTGTGAGATATTTTCAAGTCTGCCGCTATTTTATGGGGAAGGTAAACACAAACTTTTATTAGGCCCAGTCTCGGCCTATTATATAGTGGGCTGGATTTTTATTAGCCCATGACAAATACACGTGCGTTTTAGCCCAGTTACATTTTAGAAAATATGATTAATTTGACATGAAATCATTCAAAATATGGAGTTTACTCAATTAAATCAAGATATGGAAGTTTAGTCAGTTAAATCTAGATATGGAGTTTACTCAGTTAAATCTAGACTAGGTAATAACTCGCACCTTGCGCGGAATGAGATTATTAATCTCATTATTTCTTAAGATAAAAAGATATTATGTTTGTTTAATCTGGATATTGGTTCGGTTTTAAGTTAATTTTTTTGTTTTTAATCTATTAAAATATAATTAATATTCCCAATCTCAATCAAGATTTATTATGTTTATTCGGTTAAATTGCTGAAGGTTTCAGACTTTTAATGATAACCAAAAATTATTCTTTTTTTAAACGGCACCGAAAACTATTCTTATTTGTTTGGATGTCATGTTATATGA
>JABAYD010029356.1:0-14592 GCA_014822095.1 Diplotaxis tenuifolia | reverse complement strand
TGAGGATATCCAACTTTTAGTATTAGAGTGATTAATTAATTATAATTTGGGAGCAGCACAAATGTTTCATAAGAATTTACCCAAAACTTACTTAACATGAAAATATGATTTTTTTTACAACGACTAGTTGCTTACCGCGATCGATCTCCATGTACACCAAAATTTTCCTTGAGACTTGGCAAGATTTTTAAGCTCTGGTACCCTTGGAGTTACTAGAAGAGCCATTTGGATATACAAGCAACACATACAATTTTATCATCTTTGATTCTTTTATAAACAATAAACATATCGAAAATATTTACAAAAATCAAGAACCTCGTAACGATGGGAATGCCAAAGCTTTTGTTCCTCCGGTGAGAGGCTTTCGAATAACTTCTATGATACTAAACATTCGATCCCTAGAAATTTAATACAATAACAAACACATCATAAATCGCAAGTCATATCCAAAACAAAAGCTCCAATACTCAGCATTACAACTATAAGAGCACTCACATCAGTGAACTCTTATGAACACCCTCCTCTTTTTTATTATTTTATTATTTTTTTCGTTTGAATTTTTTTTCTTTAAAAAAAAAATTAATAATCGGACCAATCGCGGATCGCCACGTGGTGAACCCGAGTTCATGAATTCATGGCAGTGAACATTTGAGATAGAGGTTCATAGAAATTTGATTTTTATATTAATTTTTTTTTTGAGTTTACGTGTGAACCACCGTTGTGAACATATAATTAATGTCTATATGCACGGTGGAATCAATGTCCATCGAGGTAAACATGGACCTATGAGATGAGCCTTTGGGGAATTGGAATCGTAGACTGCGCACTGGAGAAAGTCTTGGTTTACAAAGTGACCGTTGATATGAACTTCGATCTGACGGCAAGAATCGTGGCTATAGAAAGCGAATGAACCCACGTGAAGACTCATTTTCCTGATCGGCTTCATGCAGGCCCGTCTCTGGTCAGGTGCTCGGAGTGCATTTGCACAGAACCCGTTAATTTTTTAACATTTTAAGCCTAGATTAGAGTCTGAATTGTTTTAAAAAAGAGTTATTATGGCCCGAAAATTTTCAGAAAATAGGTTTTTTTGCATAAAAGGGCCCATTTTTTTTTCTTTTCCTTAAAGAAAAGGCCCCAATAATTTTTCAGCTCAGGGCCCAAGTTTCTACTGAGACGGGCCTGACTTCATGGACTGCATCGTAGCCGTTCCTCTCTCTAGCATTGTCGTAGTGGTCTTCGTTGGAGCACCCATTGGTTCCTTACCTTCTCCGCTGCTTCCCAGACACGCCATGGAACCTTATCACTTGACGCCATCGTTACACAACTAAAAAGGCAGTGTGTTGTGTAACTTGTGTTATTGTCTTAACTCTTATAAGACATGAGATTGCATGAGGAAAATCTGACGTAGAAGTTTAACTGAACTGTTCAGAAGTTGCGGATAAAAGCGGTGTCACAAGTTTGGCTTTTTGGGGACACATTTACACGTGGTTGGTTTTTAAGCTCTGGAGATAGTATTGCACACTTGGCAGTGTTAGCGACTCCGTATTTTGTGCTTCCTTTGACGAGTTCTAAATACTGTAAATATTATTAACTGAATCTAAAAAATATTGTCGGCTTTAACTGAATTCGTTATCCTCCATAAATACGAATATAGAATATTTCGCATAATAGAAAAAAAGAAATCGATATATTTCTTATATTTAATTATAAGTGTCATTTTATCTTTTTGCACACTGATTAATAAAACAATTAATTTTACATAATTTTGTATAAAAATACAATTACCTATACATATAATCATATATCAACCAATAGAAACATAAATGGCAGAATAAAATTAATAAATTTTACATTAAAAATCAAAAATAATATTTATATTGACTAGGTGTTTTGCCCGCACATGCGGACATAATTATCTTACGAAACTATTTTTTTTAGTATACAAAACTTAATTTTAGTTAATTAGTATTTAATTTTACATTTCAATTTCTATTTTTATGATTGAAATATAATTATGATATTAACACAATATATTATATAGGAATTATCTTTTGATTATAATTGTTATATGTTTATATATATTATGTTGATTTTAATTATATAAATATATTATATAAAATTATTCATTAAGCGAGTTACAACCTCAAAAAAAAAGATGCATGCTACATAAAATTAAAGAACTTAGATTTTATTGTCAAACAATATAAAATATATTTATATAAAATGTAAAGAACTTACGTTTCAAGAAAATATACTTCTTGATAAAATTACTTTTCCCAACAATTGGTTAGTTTGAGATAAATTTTAGCAAACCTTAAACGTCGGTTTATTTGAGAATATAAAATTTAGCAAAAAATAATAGTTCAATAACATTAATTTTCATGTAAAAATAATTTAATTATTCGTTAAGAGTATAAACGACATTAATAATCAGTGTAACATTTAATATGAAAGCTCAGAAGTGATTCAATTATCAGTATAATATGTTATTACATATGTTTTTAAAAAGTTAAATCAAACATCAAATTAATTATAAATTACAACGCTGACATATAAAAAATATTTTAAAAATATAATCAAATAAATATTTTTGTTTGATTTCTATTTAGTTATAATTTTTTATATCTTTAATTTTAAATTTTGTAATAGAAACTATAGTTTTGAGATAACAACATAATAGATAATAGTTATCTTATTTCCTAAAATTATTATTAATAGAAATTTATTGTAGAAATATAGTAAATTATATATAAAATTATTAAAACATGATAATAAGAAAAATTATCTAAAATCATAAGAAAAGTACAGAAAATTATTTTATAAAAAATATAATATTATTAATATAACTTTCTTTAAATATAATAAATTATATATAAATTAATAAAATTATAACAAATAAGTAACATTATCAAAAATCATGTAAAAATAGACAAATGAATAAATTATAATATTATTCATTTAAATTCGTTTTTATATAATAAATTATATATGAATTATTAAAATCATGACACATAAGCAAAATTACCTAAAATCATGGACAATAAGACAAGTAAGCAAATTTACTTTTTAAATAATAGTATAGATGTCAAACAATATAAAATATATTTATATAAAATGTAAAGAACTTATGTTTCAAGAAAATATACCTCTTGATAAAATTATTTTTCCCAACAATTGGTTAGTTTGAGATAAATTTTGACAAACCTTAAATGTCGGTTTATTTGAGAATATAAAATTTAGCAAAAAATAATAGTTCAATAACATTAATTTTTATGTAAAAATAATTTAATTATTCATTAAGAGTATAAACGACATTAATAATCAGTGTAACTTTTAATATGAAAGCTCAGAAGTGATTCAATTATCAGTATAATATGTTATTACATATGTTTTTAAAAAGTTAAATCAAACATCAAATTAATTATAAATTACAACGCTGACTTATAAAAAATATTTTAAAAATATAATCAAATAAATATTTTTGTTTGATATCTATTTAGTTATAATTTTTTATATATTTAATTTTAAATTTTGTAATAGAAACTATAGTTTTGAGATAACAACATAATAGATAATAGTTATCTTATTTCCTAAAATTAAAATATTATTAATATAAATTTATTGTAGAAATATAGTAAATTATATATAAAATTATTAAAAACATGATAATAAGAAAAATTATCTAAAATCATAAGAAAAGTACAGAAAATTATTTTATAAAAAATATAATATTATTAATATAACTTTCTTTAAATATAATAAATTATATATAAATTAAAATTATAACAAATAAGTAACATTATCAAAAATCATGTAAAAATAGATAAATGAGTAAATTATAATATTATTCATTTAAATTCGTTTTTATATAATTATATATGAATTATTAAAATCATGACACATAAGCAAAATTATCTAAAATCATAGACAATAAAACAAATAAACAAATTTACTTTTTAAATAATAGTATAGATAGATACAAACCATAAGTAAGGGATGGTCGAAGCTGTTATAGCGTTATTTCCAAATAAAACCGCCACTTCGCTTAAATGTACAAAAAGCCTCATCATTACAAAATAATGCAAGCAACAGAACTTCTTATTATTATATACTCATTTAGTTTCTTAAAAAATATCAGTTTAACACATTTCAGAGGGATTAAAAAACCGGTAACATATTACAATGTTTTATTTAATTTATGTTTGATTAAATAAAAATTTATTACTTATTCAAAAAAGTAAAAAATAAATAAATTTAATGTTAAATGTTACATTAGATGACATTTTTTTAAACAAAAAAATAGACCTAAAATGACATTCTCTATAAAGCAAATGGAGTAGATCATATATATCAAAATCACACCGTTTTTGTTGGAGTAAGCTTGAAGTTAGTTTGAGAAAGAAGCTATCCTAATACTAATGGGATTAGGATCTTTTAGAGATAAGGATCCTATTATTAAGGTGTTATCTAAATATATGTGTTTACCATTAGAATTAGGATATATGTGGTTATATATAAACCGATGTCGAGTCAAGGGCATAGGTGTGAGCTTTGTGATTGAGTTTGAGAGAAAGAGCTTAAGTTTTGTGTAAGTTTCTTAAACAATAAGAAGTGTTGAGTTCTTATTAATCTTGTGTTTATACCATTATCGTTTGAGACTATAATTGGTATCAAAGCAATAAGATTCATGGGAGATCTAGTTGTGTCGGGTTCTAAACCTAAAGAAGGAGGATCTTCGATCAAGTGTCCCATCCTTACTGCAACAAACTATACTGTATGGGCCATGAGAATGAAGATTCTGTTCAAGGTACATGAGGTCTGGAAGTTATAGAATCTGACGTAGCTGATAGCAAGAAGAACAATATGGCAATGGCGTTATTGTTCCAGGCTATACCGGAAGTTTTGATACTTCAAGTTGGAGAGTTAGATACTGCTAAGAAGGTTCGGGAGGCGATCAAAACTCGTCATATTGGAGCATAAAGAGTCAAGGAAGCAAGGCTTCAAACGTTGATGTCTGATTTTGATCATCTTACAATGAAAGAAACAGAGACAATAGATGAGTTTGCAGGAAAACTCGCTGAGATATCATCAAAAATCAGCATCTCTTGGAGAAGAGATAGAAGAATCTAAGCTTGTTAAGAAGTTCCTTAAGAGTCTACCGCGAAAGCAATATATACATATTGTGGCTGCATTAGAACAGATTCTGGATCTTAAAACTACGAGTTTTGAAGATATCGTTGGTCGATTGAAGGCATATGAAGATCGAGTGACGGACAAGGAAGAGACTCAAGAGGATCAGATCAAGTTATTGTATGCAAGTAATGAGACACAACGAAGTGAAACGCAACCAAACCGAGATCATAACAATGATTTCAGAGGCAGAGGCAGAGGAGGACGGTCTTTTGGAAGAGGACGTGGCCGTGGAAGGTATAATGGAGGGGCATACAATGGAGGTGCGAACAATGCTCCACGAGATGCATCAAGAATTACATGTTGGCGCTGTGACAAGGTTGGTCACTATGTTATGCAGTGTCCTGATAGACTGTTAAAGCTTCAAGAAGTCAATGAAGTCGAGCACAATGAGACACATGAAGCAGACGAACTCATGATGAACGAGGTTGTCTATTTAAACGAGGGAAAGATTGTGCCAAGTAATTATGAGGCAAATAACAGTGAGGATGATGTCTGGTATCTTGACAACGGGGCAAGCAACCACATGAGTGGAGACAAGCGTTATTTTTCGGACATTGATGAGTCTATTACAGGAAAGGTGCGCTTTGGTGATGATTCCCGAATTGATATTAAAGGAAAAGGGGTGATAGAGTTTACTGACAGGAATGGCGAAGCAATAAAGATTACAGATGTGTATTTCATTCCAGACCTGAAAAGCAACATCATAAGCCTTGGTCAGGCAACGGAATCCGGTTGTGTTGTAAGAATGAAAGGAGAAGATCTCATAATGCATGATCGTGATGGGAAGTTGATTGTAAAAGCAACAAGATCCAAGAACAGATTATACAAAGTGCGGATGGGGATAAAGGAAACAGTGTGCTATCTCTCTACCAAGACAAGTGACGCAAGTAGATGGCATGCACGCCTAGGACACATCAATCAAGACACCATGAGATCAATGATCAAGCGAGATTTGATTACTGGAATACCTAACATCGAGTTTGAAGCAAGAGTGTGTGGGTCGTGTTTACTTGGGAAACAAGCAAGACATACATTCCCCAAAGCAACAAGCTTTCGAGCCTCTGATACATTGGAGCTTATACATGGTGACCTATGTGGTCCAATCACACCAAGTACGAGTGGAGGTAATAGATACATTCTAGTACTTATAGACGATTTCTCCAGATATATGTGGACTGCATTGTTAAAGGAGAAGAGTGATGCTTTCAACCGCTTCAAACGGTTCAAAACAATGGTGGAGAGTGATACAAAAAGGTGATTCAAATCTTCAGAACAGATAGGGGAGGTGAATTCACTTCGCAAGAGTTCAATACTTACTGCAACGAAGAGGGAATTAAGAGACACCTAACAGCTCCGTATAGTCCTCAACAGAATGGAGTTGTGGAGCGACGAAACTGCACACTGATGGAGATGACGCGGAGTATAATGAAGCACATGTCAGTGCCAAATTACTTGTGGGGCAAAGCAGTAAGGCATTCCACCTATCTCTTGAACCGTATAGCAACAAGAGCAATACAAGATCGGACACCTTATGAGGCTCTTCGAGGAAAGAGACCTAATGTGGGTCATTTAAAGATTTTTGGATGCATAGGATATGCAAAAGTGGAAGCAAAGTTGCTAAAGAAACTGGATGATAGGTCAAGAATGCTTGTTCACCTAGGAACAGAACCGGGCTCCAAGGCATATCGAATGATGGATCCACAATCGCAAAGGGTGGTTGTGAGCAGAGATGTAATTTTCGACGAGACTAAAGGATGAAATTGGAGCTCAAAGTCAACAGATCATGGTGGAGCCGGAAGCTTTAAGATCACGACAGGAGTTTTTGGTAATCATGGGATACAAGAGACAGAGCCTGATGTGATTAACTGAAAGTATAGCTGATGAGGGAGCTATAGATCAAAAGGAAGAAGATAGTGGTGACAGTGAAGAAGATACGAATGAGAACGATGATCACGGTAGTGGAGGCTTAAGAAGATCAACGAGGTTGACCACCAAACCAAAGTATCTAGAGGACTATGTGTTGTTTCTATCAGAAGAAGAAGGAGAGCGACTACTTATGTGTCTTAATAGTGAACCTGCAAGTTTTAAAGAAGCTATGAAACATAAGGAATGGTTACGTGCATGTGAAGCAGAGATAGATTCCATTACAAAGCTTGATTCATGGGAGCTTGTTGATGTTCCTCCAGGAGCAAAAGCGATAGGTTTAAAGTGGGTGTTCAAGATCAAAAGAAACTCAGACGGAAGCATCAACAAATACAAATCGCGTCTTGTGGCTAAGGGTTATGTCCAAAGATATGGGATAGACTACGAAGAAGTTTTTGCTTCGGTTGCTAGGATTGAAACAATACGGTTGCTTATTAATTTAGCTGCTACAAATGGCTGGGAGATACATCATCTTGATGTAAAAACCGCTTTCTTATACGGAGATTTGAAGGAGAGAGTCTACGTCATGCAACCGAAAGGTTTAGAAGTAACAGGAAAAGAGCAGAAGGTCTACAAGCTCAAGAAAGAGTTGTACGGCTTAAAACAAGCACCGAGGGCATGTAATGATAAGCTGAACAAGATTTTGCTTGGTTTCGGATTCACAAGATGTCATAAAGAGCCGTCAGTCTATAGAAAAGGAGAAAGAGGAGAACTATTGATTGTGGCAGTGTATGTTGACGACTTGTTTGTGACAGGAACTTGCTTAAAGTCGATTACAGACTTTAAATGGGAGATGGCAAGTAAGTTTGAGATGAGGGACCTTGGCAAATTGTCGTATTACCTTGGGATTGAAGTTACACAGACCAGTGAAGGTATTACCTTAAATCAGAGTCGATATGCGTTGAAGATCTTAGAGGAAGCAGGCATGAAAGATTGCAATGATGTACACACCCCCATGGAATCAGGTCTTAAGCTGGCAAAGTCTGAGGAGGAAGAAGAGATAGACGCGACAGGATATAGGAAGATTATCGGATGCTTTCGGTATCTTCTACATACAAGACCTGACTTATCATACTGTGTAGGTGTTCTGAGCAGGTACATGGCAAGTCCAAGAGCATCTCACGGTACTGCAATCAAGCAGTGTTTAAGGTATCTCAAAGGGACTATGACATTTGGCATTACGTTTGAAAGATCAGGAAGGAATGCAACAAGATTGGTGGGTTACAGTGACTCTAGTCACAACGTAGACCCAGACGACGGTAGAAGCACAACAGGGCATATCTTTTACTTAGGGAACAGCCCCATCACGTGGTGTTCCATGAAGCAGGACACTGTTGCATTGTCTTCCTGCGAAGCTGAATTTATGGCAGGTACTGAGGCGGCAAGACAAGCTATTTGACTGCAAGATTTACTTGGAGAGATCATGGGAGAATCACGCGAAAAGACTGTTATACGTATTGACAACAGATCAGCAATAGCTCTTACCAAAAACTCGGTGTTTCACGGACAAAGTAAGCACATTCACAAAAGGTTCCATTTTATAAAAGAGTGCGTGGAGAAAGGATTAATGGAGGTCGAGCACATACCTGGAAGCGAACAGAAGGCGGACATACTGACCAAAGCTCTTGGAAGAACCAAGTACAGAGAAATGCGAGAGCTTATAGGAGTTCATGATGTGAAGGACAAGAACTCCAAGCTTAAAGGGGAGAATGTTGGAGTAAGCTTGAAGTTAGCTTGAGAAAGAAGCTATCCTAATACTAATGGGATTAGGATCTTTTAGAGATAAGGATCCTAGCTATTATTTAGGTGTTATCTAAATATATGTGTTTACCATTAGAATTAGGATATGCGTGGTGATATATAAACCAATGTCGAGTCAAGGGCATAGGTGTGAGTTTTGTGATTGAGTTTGAGAGAGAGAGCTTAAGTTTTGTGTAAGTTTCTTAAGCAATAAGAAGTGCCAAGTTCTTATTAATCTTGTGTTCATACCATTATCCTTTGAGACTATAGTTTTCAACATTTTAAACGATCTAAAATTTTGAAACAAAAATTCAAACCTCTGAGCTCTTAAAATACATGTCTCTATACAAAGCCTTGATCAGTAGCATAAAGACAAAACGAACAAAAACTGAACGGTGAGGAAATTTTCTCATACGTGACGCACAAGACGGCTTAATCACCTACGCTTAGTCGTCGCGTAATTGGCTAGTTATAGACACGACGGGCCGGGATAGAGTACGGCCAAAAGTTTGGACAAGTATCTAATCACGTTTTTGGCCAATAAACGATCAAGATTTATTGAAGGTTTTGTATATATACATCTATGTATTTGTAATTATAACGAAATTGCTATGGGTAAATGATAATGTACACGTTTATGTAAGTTTCTTAGAGTTCAAGGGTTGGAACTTTGAATCTCCATTTCATATTTTCCTGGCGGTTTAAATGTTCTAATACATGCGGATTATATTGTAGATTATTACGTATAAGATTGTATTTTGTTTTGGTGATGATTTTGTCTGTTTGTAGATTTAAGCTAGATAATGGATTTGTATGCAAAAGCTGATGATTTTCTTAAAACAACATTTTGGTAAATTAATTTTATATATTCGTTACATAGCATACATGCTTACACTTTTAGCGCTAGTTACCCATTAATTAAAAAAAAAAACTCAATTACCAAAACACTCATTACTTCTAATTGATAATAATACAACATAACCTCCGATCCGATGACTATATAACTTAACGTAGCCATGGCTTTGTTTTCTTAACGAGAGCTACCATTTCGCGCGGACTTTAAAAACGAGCCGCTTTTTGTTATTTCACGCAACGGTTTGTCGGTATATCTAACCGTGTTATAAACCCATGCACCAGCAACCGCACCAAGAATTGGAGATGCTATGTAGATCCAAATTCCTTTGTAGCAATTGTATACCATTGCAGGCCCCAAACTTCTTCCTGGATTCATCGAAGCTCCCGACACTGGTCTGATAAAAGATAACCAAACCATATATCAGTTTCAATGTTTTTGGTAAGAAACAAATACAAATGCACAATGTAAAGATGTTACAAGTTAAAAAAAAAAAACAAGTTACCCGGCAATTATCACGTTGAGTAGCACCGTCGATCCGACTGCTAGTCCGGCAAGTTCTCCAATCTGATTTTTTTACGTATGGGTCCAATATTAATTAATTTCTCATTAATACATACGAAACTGCTGAGGTAATCATAACAACATCAATAAATGAAAGAAAATTATAAGAAAAAGACTTCGGTCAAGAAAATACAGTATTTTAAGTATATTTATTTTCCTATTAGTACAAAAATAAAATCAAAGAGAAAACTATAAATTTAGTGTATGCAGTCCATTTTTCATTTTTTTATAAAAGATAAAAGGTAAAAGTGAAACATATTAGCTAAAGTTAAAACGAACATGCTTAAAATAGTAAGAAAACCCAGCAAATAGCCATCAAAGTTGACTATATATACAGTTTCCATGTGAATGTTAAATAGTAGTATAAGAAGATTTGGAATGCTAACCGCTCTATTATCAGTTGCGACGCCAGATATGATGAACATCAGGTAGAAAGTGATAATAAACTCGATCACAAACGACTGCAAATCCGTTCCTGACGGTAATGTGCCGACGAACACATCATGTCTCCCACTGCACACGTCCTGATCAAGTCCAAAGAGCAGCCGTAAAGTAGCCGCCGCAAGCGTTGATCCGATCACTTGTGATACCACATAAGCCGGGACCTAAAATATTAAAGAAAACAATATGAAATAAATTTCAGTAAATCTAATTTAATGTCGAATTAAAGAGGAATCGGTTCTGGATGAGTCCATTGAGATCATGAATATGGAATTGGGTAAATGATTGAGCTAAAATGGATAAATTCTTTCAAAAAATTTGTCTGCAAACTATTTTTTTTTTTCAAAACCAACTTTGAAAGGTATAAAAATTAAACTGTATTGGTTAGGAAGAGACCTTTATTATTAAAATTAGTTGCGTGCAATACAATCAAGAAGACAGGTAAGCTAGAGTTATCAAACACAAAACGTCAAGGTTATAATTTGTTCATCAAACTCAAAATGACACAGAAAAACAAATATATTGTGTGTACGTGTTGACCTGTTTGAGAGGGAAACGGCCGCAAGATGCGAATGCAATCGTGACGGCCGGATTGAAATGAGCACCGGAGATGTGACCGAGAGAGTAAACAAGAACCATGACGGTGAGTCCCCAAACGATGGCAATCCCCGGAAGAGTCACGGCTTTGTCGTGTTGGGCGTTTACAGCCACCGATGCACAGCCGGCGAATATCAAAAAGTAGGTTCCAAGAATCTCTGCCATCAGCTGAAAACAGAGTTTTAACAAAATAAAAAATTCATTTCTCAGAGACCAGACAGATAGTGAAAGACTATATTTTCTGTTGCTTGGATATTGAGAGTAACAGAAGTGAGAACCTTTTGTAAGAAAGGGACAGAGAAAGAGAGGGAAGAGTCTTGTTTTTTCATGGGTTTTGTGGTTTGAATAGCTTCTTTTTGCTGTTGATGTTCCACTTCTTGGTTGATGTTCACCATCACTGCTCCTTCTTTGGAGTCGCCATGGCCGTTCCCTGAGATCTCCGCCATGACTTAGCTTTTCTCTTTCAAGAAACAAAGAAGAAGAAAAGAAAAAAGAGCAAATCTTTGAAGGACCGTTACGACTTGTGTGAAAGAGTTTGGTGGCGATTATCTCCAATTTATTGGCAAATCGTGAGGGAGAGAGAAAGAGGTTGGACTTTTCACATTTTTATTAAATTAATAACCGATGATATGCTTAGTATATCACATGAGATATCTTTTTGACCACTATTACTCTGCCTTATTAAGAACTTAACATATCTCATAGACCATCCTCATCCCATATATCCATATGGGTATCTTATTCTTTTTAATTTTTTTTAATTTTTTTCTCATTTAATAAGAAAAAAAACAAAACAGAACTAATCGCGGGCTACCACGTGTCGTGTGACCCGCAAAACAGTGCAAAAAACAGACAACCAATGTATCTTAAATTGCATAAGTATGTGTCTTATTTTCACCCTGCCCCCCTCTAAAATATGGGTAAATACCCACCGATAAAGAAGGTCTTAGCATTTTTTCCAAAATAAACAAACGGAGAATACTGCTTTTCAAATTTACTTTTAAATAATACAAATTTTCACAAATATCTTCAGTTTATGATGCGAAAAAAATAAAACTAACTCTTTTAAATTCTTTATAAATGTTTAATAATTGTTATCTATTGTTGTCAAAGAAAAAGTTTAATAATTATGTATACAAGTTTATAAACCCAACTCCACTACCCTCTTTAAATACTAAACTTTAACTAATAAGCATTAAAGTATAAACCCAAAGATTAGGATATTTTTAAATGAATGTATTTTGAAAAATGGTATCCAACATATATATTTCAAACAGTTTTTATAACACACACATACACACATATATATATATATATATGTGTTGAAATAAATTTAAAAATAAATAGATCTGGGTATATTATATTTTTATATAATGTTTATATTAATATTTTTTGTTTTCCAACTTTCTTCATTCGTTTCGCTATTGCCTATATGTGCATTACCTGCAAGGTTTAGTATATGTAAATAAACTTTTACATAATTTCTATTATACTTTCGTAAAGTAATCTTATAACGATTATATTCCCTAAATTATTGGTATATTTTCTTGTACTACCAAAAAATGAATATATCTGTTGCACCAAACAAATGAATATATCTGATCTTATCCGTAAAAGCATATTATTACCTTAAGTTGAAAAAGAAATTCATTCACTTTTTATCCACTTCATGTGGTTAATGTGATCGTCATAGCATTTATGTGGCATCTATCCATGTTTCCGAGTGATAAAGTTATGCCAGGTAATCGAGTTTAAAATTATTGGATAGGAACTAACCAGAAATATCGATTTCTTTAGTAATGCGTTTCACTGTATTTTTTTCTCTTTATATAATTACGGCTAGGAAAAACAATCAAACTTATCCAAAATAATTGAATCCCAACCGATTTTAATGCAACATAAACTCGAATAATTCTTGTTTTACATTTCTAGTTTTAGGTTTAATGATAAAAAATGAAATTAAAGAAATATCTAAAAATTAAAAAATTTTAAAAACCAAAATTTTTAATATCAAAATCAAATCGATCTAAAATCAATTCTGAAATACTAC
Source organism: Diplotaxis tenuifolia (assembly GCA_014822095.1). Lineage (NCBI taxonomy): Eukaryota > Viridiplantae > Streptophyta > Magnoliopsida > Brassicales > Brassicaceae > Diplotaxis > Diplotaxis tenuifolia. Next base: position 1,231 of record JABAYD010029356.1, on the reverse strand, counting down.
AAGATCTCAATAAAAATTTGTTTAAATATTTAAAATGAATAATTAACTCAAAATACTCATTTTGATACTTATAAAATATTGATGTTTTATATTTTAACAGTTACACTTGAAATTTTATTATTAATAATATTTCTTTAAAAGTTTAATAATGCTGATTTATTTTGAAATTTAAATTATATTTTGTTTTATGTTTTCCTTTTCTTAACAATTTGTTATAAATCACCACCGAGTTTTTGTTAGTTTAGATTGGTTAAACTTGTCAAATTTATAAGCGAAAGTGAGTATTTTTAAGTCAAAATAAGTATTTAGATAACTGAAATCTGAATTATAGTTGCATTCAGTTTTAAAAAATTCAACCAGCACTCTTATATAAGTATGTGTTACTATATTCAAACCGAATTACAAAGAATCGGACTTTTAAATATCTGAACTAAACAAAATGCTGTTCCCTAAAAAAACAAGGACTTTTTGCAGATTTGACCTGAAATTTGAAGTCAAACACAAAACTAACATTTTTTTTTGAAACTTGATTTTGCCCTATTCACCCCACAAGTTCATATAATTCACAAAAATGTCATCAATTTTTTTTTTGAAAATGACATTTTTACTCTCTCACCCTCATCATCTTATTACAAGATTGCCATTGTCATCAATACTCCAACCACCATGAACAACCAATTTGAAGCTCTTAATGCTTCCAAATTCCATTTACCCTTCTTCTTTCTCTATTCTCATGAACTAAACAACACATATCTCTCACTTTCTCTCCACAATGAGCTAAAAAAACTCAAGATTTTGATTCTACATTTTTTAGGGTTCATATAGTCAAAGAAACTAACGATTCAGGGTGGATTACCTTCGTTTGAGATTCTGAGTGCTTGGAGAAGCCTTATGTGTGCTAAGAAAGTGCTCTCACCAATTTAAGGTATGAAATCGAGTTTTTTTCAGATCTGTTCGTCCAGACGACTGAAATATCAGTCGTCTGCTTTCGTCCGGTCAACGCAGAGGTTATTTTTGCAATTGACTTTGCAATTTGTTTCCAGAGACGACTGAAATATCAGTCGTCTACTTTAGTTTGGTTACAAAAAAATATCTTAAGAATCTAGACGACTGAAATTTCAGTCGTCGTAGGTTAGTTTTGCATTTGACTAGAAAATTTCAGAATTTTGACTTTTTCGGACGACTTACATTTCAGTCGTCTGCGAAAAAATTAAAATATCAATATTTTATT
>JABAYD010029341.1:0-14805 GCA_014822095.1 Diplotaxis tenuifolia | reverse complement strand
CTAAAATACATAAACCAATAACACCCCCTTAATTCAGCAAGCAAAAATTCGACACTTATTGCGCGGATGCTATCAATCTGATGTGTGCACATGTATAGGTTAGATAACTCCACAATTCAGCTCCTTCTTACGATGATGGTTATATAAATAGAGACAAGCTGTTTACAGAAATATCTTCAACACGAAGGGGTTAAATTCGATGAAGTGAAAAAGAGACTTAAGAAGTTTTTCTTTTTAAGTTTCAAACATGTGAAAAAAGTCTCAAACATGTAATCTTGTTTATTCGAGCGCACATGCGTATATAAATACAAGTTCATTCTTCTCCTCTATCCACTATGACCCTAATGGCTTGTATAGGCTTATTCGAAGCATCCCTATCTCTTTTTTCTTTTCTCATCTACTATTACTTGTTCATAAAGAAACAGTCTGGTTACTTGCTTATCAAGAAAGCCCTTCAATGCTATTCTTGGAACTGGCCTGTTATTGGGATGCTTCCAGCTTTGATTGTCTGGCACAATGGGATCGATGATGTCTTGTGGTTCATTGAGAAGAACAACTTGACATTTCTATTCAAGGGTCCATGGTTCACTAGAATGGATGCGTTGATCACGGTTGATCCAGCTAATATACATCATATATTAACCTCAAATTTCTCCAACTACGTCAAAGGACCAGAGTTCAAAGAGATATTCGATTTTTTCGGAGACGCGATATTCAACACGGACTCAGAGCTATGGAAGAATCAAAGATTGTCTATCCAGGGCATGCTCAATCATCAAGGTTTTCAAAACTTTTCAATGAGTGTCACAACAAGTAAACTCAAGGACGTGCTTCTTCCTCTTTTCAATCACTATGCAGAGGAAGGGACCGTCGTGGACTTGCAAGATGTGTTCGGGAGATTCATGTTCGATACAACCCTAGTTACAATCACCGGTTCTGATCCTCAATCTCTCTCCACTGAAATGCCAGTGGTTGAGCTCGCAGAAGCCTTCGATAGTGCCGGGGACGCCATTTTATTTAGGCATATCTTACCAAAGTTCTTGTGGAAGTTTCAAAAGCGGATGAGATTAGGACAAGAGAAGAAGTTGATAGAAGCAGGTGACACTTTTGATCGAATCTGCGCGAAATATATATTTGCGAAGAGAGAAGAGATAAGATTACAAGGAGATGGAGAGAGTGAAGATCTTTTAACGGCTCACATAAAGCTCGATACAAGCAAGTACAAGCTCTTGAAACCAAACGATGATAAGTTCCTTAGAGATGCAATTTTATCAATCATTGTCGCAGGGAGGGATACCGCTACCACTGCTCTCACTTGGTTTTTCGGGCTCCTCTTAAAAAACCCTAATGTGGAAGCCAAAATTCGCCAAGAGATCATCACAAATCTACCAAGAGATGGTCAAGAAAGGTCATGGTCGGGTATGGAGCGCAGGGTGTATTTGGACAAGTTGGTGTATCTACATGGGGCGTTGTATGAAGCAGTGAGGCTATATCCACCAGTTCCGTTCCAGCGCAAGTCTCCTTTAAAATCAGATGTACTTCCAAGTGGGCACAAAGTCGTTGCGAACTCTATGATTCTCATCCCTCTCTATGTTTTAGGGAGGATGAGATCCGTATGGGGAGATGACGCGTTGGAATTCAAGCCGGAGAGATGGGTTTCAGATACTGGAAGGTTGCGGCATCAGCCTTCCTCCAAGTTCTTAGCGTTTAACTCCGGCCCAAGAAGTTGTCCTGGTAAGCATTTAGCTATGACTGCAATGAAAACCATAGTCGTGGAAATATTACAAAACTATGACATTAAGCTCACCGAAGGACAGAAGACTGAGCCAAAGCCTGGTCTTGTTCTTCAGATGAATAATGGCCTTAGAGTCACGCTTACTAAAAGATGTTCATCTTGAATTGTTAATGTTATAGTTGCTTTGGAAGCTTGGTGTTTGTGATTCGATGTAATTTTTTTATTGTATATTAATACGTTGATGTGTTATTTCATATTTTTATTTTAGTATCTACATGTAAGCTCTAGCTACAAATTTCTTCTTCATTTTTTTTGGTTGACAAAGAGCTCTTATTTGGCTACATATTTCTTTCCATAGATGCATTGTTCTTTCAGATTTGTTTTTTGGTTGACGAATACTTTATTCATCCATCCTGGTCTTCTATAAAAAATGTAATATTATAATTTAATTTGTTACTAATGTTATTTTTAGTAAATTATGTTGTATTATAGGGTTGTGATGATTAAAATAATAAGTCGGTATATCTATTTTTTAATTGTTGCTGATATTTTTTCCATGTCATCTTGTATTTGTATCGTATAGTTTGTTTGGTTGTTATAATTTTCACAGTCTGCCTGCACCGACCTGCCTTCAACTCAGTCAGAAAAACTTAATAATTCGCCATTCCTGATGTGTGCGTTTGAGATATAATTAGTTACGAAATTTTTGGAAACAGAAATATGGAAGAGTGTCTCTCTAAGTCTGTATATACATTGAATGTTAGTAAGGAATAAAATAGAGATGATAATTTGAAGATACATAAGCTCACAATGTTTTTCACAAACACATCTCTACTTACCAAAAAATGATGGTGACATGGAAGTCCGAAGACTGAAGGTGAAGATGTGATGATGCCTATTGCGATGAGAGTTTGTTTATGATTTTAGATATAGCAAATAATTAAATGTTTTTAAAAATGAAAGTAAAAATAATTAAATGTTTGAATTTTTGTACGCCTTAAAGATGTAAAAAACAAATTGTGGTTGCATGGGCGTTTACACGTAGTTCTCAAAAAGAAATTGGTTTACACGTAATTCTCAAAAAGAAAAGTGTCTACACGTAGTTCTCAAAAAAAAGAAAAGAAAAGTGTTTACACATACATTAATTCATATTAACTTTATTTATAGACCAAACCAATATTCTGTTGGAGCAAATCAACGAGAAGTTAGGAGAAGGTGGAGTCAAGTTTGAATTAGTCTTTATGTTTTATGTAGTGTCATCCTAAAATGACCGAGTCTCTCGGCCTCTAAGTTTGTTTTTTTTAGTTGCTTACTTTTAAGAGTTGCAGTTGTTTTCTGTTTCAGTTGTAAGGCTATTTAAGAGCCATTTGCTTTATTTCAATAAATGTAGAGTTTCCAAAGCAATACAGAGCATTTGATCATTACAAATTGGTATCAGAGCTCTTCTGTACTTAAAGAACAAAAAGAAACTGCAGCTTTAGAAACACAAGTGAGAGATGGGAGATGATAAGATGAAGTTGCCACAATTTGATGGTCATTGGGACCACTGGAGTGCAGTTATGGAGAACTTCTTCCGGGCCAGAGGTCTATGGAGTTTGATCGAGACAGGAGTAGAGGAACCAGACAACACGACGGTTCTAACAACTGAACAAACTCTTCAGTTGGAAAGCATGAGGACAAATGATCACAAGGTCAAGCACTATCTGTACCAGAGCATTGACCGTGTGACATTTGAACAGATCTTGAATAGGAGTACATCCAAGATCATTTGGGATTCGATGAAGACAAAGTTTGGCGGTAATGCTCGAGTGAAGAGGTCATTACTACAGAAGCTGAGAAGAGACTTTGAAATCTTGGAGATGAAGGAATCTGAAAGTATTAAGGAATACTTCACACGGGTTCTTTCAGTCACAAATCAGATGAAAGACAATGGAGAAACAATGACCGATTCAAAGGTTGTTGAGAAGATTCTCAGAACCTTGAGCGAGAGGTTCATGTATGTGGTGGTATCTATAGAAGAATCTAAAGATACTGAGATCATCACATTGGATGAGTTGCAGAGTTCACTGGTGGTTCATGAACAGAAGTTCAAGAAAACAGAAAAAGGAGACGATCAAGTGTTGAAGGTGACTCATGGACGAGGATCTGGTTCCATGGGAAGAGGGTTCTCTGAAGAGGAAGAGGACGTGGCCGAGGCCGAGTTTTTGATAAGAGCTCAGTGGAATGTTACAAATGTCATCGTATTGGACACTTCCAAAACGAATGTCCAAAGTGGGAAAAGGAAGCCAACTATGCTGACTTTGAAGAACATGAAGAGATGCTGTTGAAGGCTCACATAGAGGAGGAGGAAGAAGTCCCAAACAAGCTTGAAGAACACTCGTTGATGACAAGTTCAGAGACACAAGAAAACAGAAAGAAGAAGGTCTGGTTTCTTGACTCAGGGTGTTCAAATCACATGAATGGAGACAAAGAGTTGTTCGTAACAATGGATGAAGGTTTCAGACATTCTGTGAAGCTGGTAAACAACAATAAAATGGAGGTTATTGGGAAAGGCAGTCTGAAATTGATGCTGAATGATGCAGTCTATGTGATCAACGAGGTCTACTACGTACCAGAACTCAAAAATAACCTCTTGAGTCTGGGACAGCTCCAGGAGAAGATGATCACCATCATCATTCAGAAGGGAGCCTGCAAGATCTATCATGATGAGAAAGGGTTAATAGCTGAGAGTAAAATGAGTTCCAACCGGATGTTCATGCTAATTGATCAAGGTGTTTCCAAGCCAGGAGCATCTAGATGTCTACAAATAGCTTCAGGAGACATACCTAAGCTGTGGCATGAACGCTATGGGCATCTGAGTCATCGAGGAATGAAAACGCTACAGAGCAAAAATATGGTACGTGGTCTTCCTGACTTTGGAGCTCAAGATTTCACCTGCTCTGATTGCTTGGTAGGGAAGCAACCGAGAAATCCTATTCCCAAAAGAAGTACATGGAGAGCCACAGAGGTGCTAGAGCTGATCCACTCAGACATTTGTGGACCTATAAGTCCAACCTCCAGCAGCGGAAAACGGTACATTCTCTGTTTCATTGACGACTACAGCAGAAAAGCATGAGCTTATTTACTTAATGAGAAGTAAGAAGCTTTCAACCAGTTCAAGCTATTCAAGAAGAATGTTGAAAATGAGACAGGGAAGAATATTAAAGGCTTGAGGACAGATAGAGGTGGAGAATACACGTCCCACGAGTTCAACAACTACTGCAAAGAACAAGGGATCAGACGACAACTAACAACACCCTACACTCCTCAACAAAACGGCATTGCGGAGAGAAAGAACCGTACAGTCATGAATATGGTTAGGGCCATGCTATCAACCAAGAAGGTGCCTAAGATCTTCTGGACAGAGGCTGTAAGTTGGACTTTCTATGTTCTCAATCGATGTCCTACTCTTGCTGTCAAAGATAAAACACCGCAGGAAGCTTGGAATGAGAAGAAGCCAATGCTGGAACACTTCAGAGTGTGGGGATGTGTAGCACACGTCCATGTATCAGATGAGAGGCATAGGAAGTTGGATGACAAGATTCTGACGTGTGTTCTTATGGGTTTCTTAGAGGAATCAAAAGGATACAAGCTGTATAATCCAAAAACCAAGAAGATTGTGGTGAGCAGAAATGTGGTATTTTAAGAAGATAAAGGATGGAATTGGGAGGAAGATCAAGATCATCACATTGAGGGAGAGCTCACGTGGAACGATGATGGTACATGGGAAGAAGATGAAGGAGAAGAAGATGACAATGGTGGTGCTGATGCGCCAATTCAACCTGCAGAAGAAGCAAAAGAAGTTCAGGCTGATCAGAATGTGGAACTCAGGGAGGGAAGAACAAGGAGAGTTCCACGTTACCTCAATGATTACGTTCATGGAGATGAGTTTGAAGACGAAGTGAACATGGTTGAACTCAGCTCGACGGACCCCTCAACTTTTGAAGAAGCAGAAAAGGTCTCAAGATGGAGGGAAGCGATGGATGAGGAGATGAACTCAATCGAGAAGAATGAAACATGGAAGCTCTGTTCGCTCCAAGCTGAAGCCAAGTGTATAGGTGTAAAGTGGATTTACAAGATGAAACTAAATGAGAATGGCGAGATAAGCAAGTATAAAGCAAGGTTGGTAGCAAAGGGTTACTCCCAAAAACAAGGAATTGATTACACAGAGGTGTATGCTCCCGTGGCTCGCATGGACACCATCAGAACCATACTTGCCACTGCAGCTCAAAGATCTTGGGAGATACATCAACTTGACGTAAAGTATGCATTTCTCCATGGCGTTCTAAATGAAGACGTTTACATCCAACAACCAAAGGGGTACGTAGTAGATGGAGAAGAGGAGAAGGTCTACAAACTTCACAAAGCGTTGTACGGTTTAAAGCAAGCCCCCAGAGCCTGGTTCAGTCGCATTGAAGAGTATTTCTTGCGGTCAGGATTCACGAAGTCTCAAAATGAAGAAACCTTGTTCCTTAAGATCAACAATCAAGGTAACATCTTGATCGTTAGCATCTATGTCGATGATCTCATTTACACTGGAAATAATCTCTCTATGATGTTGGAGTTTAAGAGATCTATGCAAGAAGAATTCGACATGTCTGATCTTGGAAAGATGAGATATTTCTTAGGGATTGAAGTGTTGCAGACGTCACAAGGCATTCACATTTCACAGTCCAAGTATGCAATGGAGATTTTGAGACGCTTTGAAATGGAAGAATGCAACTCAGTGTTCAACCCAATGGTACCAGGAGAGAAACTTGACATGGACAGAGAAGGAGAGAAGGTTGACGAGACGCTTTACAAACAAATGATAGGGAGCCTCATGTATATCACCAACACAAGGCCCGATCTACAATTCTCTGTAAGTTTGCTAAGCCGGTTCATGTCAAGTCCCACCAAGTTACACTTGCAGGCAGCAAGGAAGGTCCTAAGGTATCTGAAAGGAACAACAGACTTTGGTATCTGGTACAACAGAGGAAGAGCATGAGAGCTGTTGGTCTACACTGACAGTGATTTTGCTGGTGACATTGATAGCAGAAAAAGCACTTCAGGATATGTGTTCTTGATGGATAACGCAGCAGTAGCATGGTGTTCAAAGAAGCAGCCGATAGTCACTTTGTCCACTACTGAAGCTGAATATGTGGCTGCCTCAACTTGTGCATGTTAAGCCATTTGGTTCAAACGTGTACTAAAGGAGCTGGGATACGAGGTAGATGGAAGCACAGTCATTCTATGCGACAACACATCAACAATCAAGCTGTCCAAAAATCCTGTTTTCCACAGAAGATGCAAACACATTGGAATAAGGTTTCATTTTCTGAAAGACGTAGTCAATGAAGGGGAAATCAGTCTGGAGCATTGCAGTTCAGGAGAGCAAGCAGGAGATATCTTTACCAAGACATTGAAAAGAGAAGTGTTCGAGAAGATGAGGAGCAAGATTGGGATTTGCTCAGCTGGAGATAAATTAAACTTGTGAGCCAAGTTAAGTTTAAGGGAGGGTTTGTTGGAGCAAATCAACGAGAAGTTAGGAGAAGGTGGAGTCAAGTTTGAATTAGTCTTTATGTTTTATGTAGTGTCATCCTAAAATGACCGAGTCTCTCGGCCTCTAAGTTTGTTTCTTTTAGTTGCTTACTTTTACGAGTTGCAGTTGTTTTCTGTTTCAGTTGTAAGGCTATTTAAGAGCCATTTGCTTTCTTTCAATAAACGTAGAGTTTCCAAAGCAATACAGAGCATTTGACCATTACATATTCTAATTTAAGATGATTAGAGTATCTATGTATGTATGATTAAAATTGTAGTGAGAAGAATCGGATCACGATCATCTAATCTAAAATCTTTTAACCATTAGGCCAGTTACGACAGATTCATATTCACCTTCAGTGTTTCCACATCTAGCTTTTGTTTTACTAGTGAATCACGAGATGCAATTTTCAGATGTTGAGTATTCACACAATATATTTCTATAATCGGTGGGATGATTTAAATTGCTAACAACTAATTCCAAACCTAATAAAAATTGCTCATCTTTAAAAATAAATATCTTGTTATAAATCTTTCTTATTGATCAACTAACCCAATTAGATGCAATAAATTCAATCAACCATCTATAGTCTACAAAATGTATTTATGTTGCCTGAGCTTTAGTGGTCCTTATGTTGAGCCTTTCTTTTCCTCCTTATCTATCTATTTAGCTTTATAATCATCACTTGTTCAAAAAAAAATAATCATCACTTGTTAAACAAGATCTATAAACCCTAAAGTCGTCTTAAACCTTCTAAGAACCCTATATCAAGATCTGTCTTGGTTCTTAACTTTGTCCATCCCATTCAAAATCTTTATTGGCCTTAAACTTTTCTTTCTTGTCTCTTTCTCTTTCTTATTCTTCATTTCCTCTTCTTTCCCCCATTGGATTCAAAAACATCCAACTAAACTTTTCGTGTGTTCATCGAAAACCCTTGAAATGGGCGACTCGTCCGAGCTCCTCGTGACAACGAAAAACCTTGTACTCGTCTCTCCAAAGTCAGAAACTCCAACGGGACTTTACTATCTCTCAAATCTTGATCAAAACATCGCTGTGATGGTCAAAACGTTATATTACTTCAAATCGGACTCAAGAACCAACCAAGAAGCCTACAATGTGATAAAGAAGTCTCTCTCTGAGGTTCTTGTTCATTACTACCCTGTGGCTGGACGGCTGACGATCATCCCGGAAGGGAAAATCGCCGTGAATTGCACCGGTGAAGGAGTAGTGTTGGTGGAAGCTGAGACTAATTGTGCGATAGAGATGATCAAAGAGGCTATCTCTGCGAATAGAATGGAGATACTAGAGAAATTTGTTTACGACGTTCCTGGTGCCCGGAATATTCTTGAGATTCCGCCGGTGATAATTCAGGTAATGTTTTGATCAATTCTTGCTTTAATTATTTCTCCTTCGTTTTCCCTAACTCGCAATTATTTCATTAAATGACATGGACATGTTTTAGGCAGCCATCAGAGTAGCTAGCAATAATCATATTTGATGTTGAGGATGTTTTTCTTATTTTAGTCATTTGATAGTATCAATCAATGATCGTATTTAAGTTTAGCCTTTCGAGTTTCAGTCATCGTATTTAATGTTTTGTTCAAAACAAATAATAATGCGATCTGAATATATCACTTCGGGAATTCACTGCATAGCAGACGAGTAACAAAATGAAATAAAATGATAACACGACGTTAACAAATTAAATTGAAATCTAGCTCTGGAAATGATTGAATTCTATTTTAATATCAACATATACCTCTAGATATGTCTCCTGTAATAGAAAATACATTAAAATAGTAACAAACGAACCCATGCTTGAACGTTAATTACCCATTAAGTATAATTATGCTAGGATTAGAGTGCTCACGTACTCAGTCTCATTATGTTCTTAGAATCCGACGTACTAGTTAATTAGTTAACTAACCAAAGCTGGGAAAAAGTCAGCTAGCTGTATATTATTTCGTTACCATCTTATTGTTTGTTTATTATTGATACTAAAATGTTGAATGAAATAAATCAAGAAAACACTCTAATACAAATTTTTGATCCGTAAATGTATCAGGTGACAAATTTCAAATGCGGCGGTTTTGTCCTAGGACTTGGCATGAGCCACAACTTGTTTGATGGACTCGCTGCTTCGGAATTTCTCAACTCATGGTGTGAGACGGCCAAGGGTCTCCCCCTAACTGTCCCACCTTTCTTGGACCGTACCATTCTCCGGCCACGAAACCCACCAAAAATCGAGTTCCCACACAATGAGTTCGATGAAATCGACGCTATTTCTAGCATCAGTAAACTATACGAAGAAGAAAAACTTGTCTACAAATCGTTTCTCTTTGAATCACAGAAACTAGAGAAGCTCAAGACCAAGGCAATTAAAGAAGATTTTAATGATAACAATAAAGTTAGTACATTTCAAGCCTTAACCGGGTTTCTTTGGAGAGCACGGTGCGAGGCGCTAGGGTTTAAACCGGACCAACGGGTTAAGCTTCTCTTTGCTGCTGATGGACGGTCAAGATTCATCCCACCTATCCCGGTAGGATATTGCGGCAATGGGATTGTGTTAACCGGTTCGGTGACGTCATCGGGAGAATTGGTTGGGAATCCTCTTTCTCATTCGGTTGGTTTGGTTAAGAAAATGGTCGAGTTAGTTACTGACGGTTTCATGAGATCAGCCATTGATTACTTGGAGATGAACCGGACTAAGCCGAGTTTGACAGCCACACTTCTAATCACGTCATGGTCGAGATTGACACTGCACAAATTGGATTTCGGTTGGGGTAAACCGGTTTTCTCTGGACCGGTCGGTTTACCGGGGAAAGAAGTTATTTTGTTATTGCCAGGGCTCAACGATATGAAGAGTATCAATGTGTTCCTTGGACTTCCTTCTCCGGCTATGAAGATCTTTGAAGAGCTTATGAAGATTTAGAATCATAAGAAAGTTTATAGCCAATATAATAATATAAATTATTTATTTACAATTATAAAGAAAAATGATGCCTAATTATTATTTATACTTATAAGTCTGTTTATTAGTTGGGAAATAAAAAGTCTGTTTATTGTGTCGCTTTTAAAGTTTTATGTATTTCCAGAAAATTTGATTTATTTTGAAGATTAAAGGATTTGGAGATAGAAAAAAGAGAAATATCATATTATACTTAGATATTATATTGTGTGTACATGTGAGAAAAATCATCGAGAATTTATCATAAACTAGATAAGGTCGTGCGTTGTAACGGGTTTTGTTGGATGTTTTAGTTTACTAGCGAATATAGAAATAAGAAATAATTTTATCATAGATTTAGGATTCTTTTTTTTTACATAAGTTGTATGAGATTTATTTTATAGTTACAAACTCATTAATAGAATTAAAATAAAAAAATATCTTTCTAATAATAAAATTAGAATAACTTTTAAGAGAACATGTGTTGCCTGATTACAAATATCTATTTTCTTCATATTGTTTATATATCTGATTACATCTATAACAATCTCGTGTTATACAATAATGTTATTTCAAGAAAATTCATTACAAATACCCAATGAAATGATAGAAATATACAAAGCCAAATTGATACAAAAAATGATATAAATTTATGAATATTACTATATAAATCATATGAAATATTTCAGTTAAGCAAAATCTTAATAATTTCGAAAAGAAAATTTCCAGGCAGTGTTTGAGGTACTTATTCTCCACACATGCACTTGTTGTCTTTTGGTCAATCTTATCTGAAATTTATAATTTGAGAGTTCATAGTGTTTGTTGCAATTTTGCAAATAAAATTTCAGTAACCCGTCTCCCAACTTTTCAATAAGATAATAATGCGCATAACCTTGAATAGTATCATCCTACATAATAAAAAAATATTTTTAATAATGAAATTATATAAAATTTTTAATAAATAGAATATTTACCTTCTCATCAAGTAGGAGAAAATTCATTCCTATAATCTCATTATTCTTGTTTAATTTGCTTCGAATTTCTAGTACAAAAGTAAAGAAGTTTTTTATTTAACTGATCTAGTTTTAAATAACTTTATGAAGCTATTGTTTTTTTGATAAGATTTCTGGTAGCAAATTGAATTAAAATTTCAGTTAGAAATGATCGATAGAACAAACACATATAAGCATAATTAAATGTATTGAAGTAGTAAATTGGCGTTGCCATTAACTTATCTACAATAACCAATTTTATATGGTCAATACAAACAAACACACATAAGCATAATATCGATGTTAACTTACATTGTACAACATCATTACTAAAAAAATAATACGTGCAATTGTGAAAGATCATGCAAAAAAACTCACTTAACATTTTCTAAAATAAATAATTATGTTTGGTGATCAAATATGACAAATGAAAAAAATGAGAGAGCTTAATCTTATATATATATATGAATAATTGCAATCCATTTTGGTTTATGATATTTTTAATTAGGATTTGAATAAAGAAAAATTAACATTAAACACTCTTTTAAAATTTTATGGTTTAATATTTTAAAGGATAATTATTATCAATTTTGTTTTACATTTATCTTTTCTCTATGATTTTAGAAAAGAAAAAAATGGTATTAAAGAACTTTTTTTACAGATTGTTTTTGTATAGGATTTGCAAAAACGAAAAAATTACTATTAGTTTTTTCAAACAAATCTTGTTAATATATGAATAATTATAGTTCTTTTTGGGTTATTGTCTTTTAAATTAGGATTTAAATAAAAAAAATTAACATTAAACACTCTTTTACAATGTTTTGGTTTAATATTTTTAGAAAGTATAATGACTTTCAAATTTTTGTTACAATCATTTTTTTCTTTATGATTTTGGGAAAAGGAAAATTAGTCAAATTAATTATTTGTACAGATCCTTTTTGGTATAAAATTTGTAAAAACGAAAAATAATATTATTATTTTGAAAAAATGGGTTAATATGTGAATAATGATAATTCATTTTGGTTTATGATCTTTTTAATTAGAATTTGAATAAAAGAAAATTAGCATTAAACACTCTTTTAAGATTTTGGATTAATATTTTAAAAAATTTTAAAAAGATAATTATTATCAAATATGTTTTACAGTTACCTTTTTTTTCTAGTGATTTAATATAAAGAAAATTATTATTAATACATGTCACAATCTTAGATATGTAACTAATTTTAAAAATAGTAAATTTTCTATTAAACAGGAAAGTTAGTTATTTACAAATAAATAGCTCAAAATTACTTTTACATCTTTTTGTTTAGGATTTTCAAACAAAAAAAGGAAAACTATATTAAATATTGTTTTAGAAATATTTTTAAAAAAATTAATTCGTTTTTGCTTTATACATTTTTTGGAAAATACTATTTTATTTTATAATTTTTTTTTTGTGTAGGAATTAAAATATGGAATTTAGGATTATTTTTTTAAAAAGAAAAATTACTTACATTAAACACTCTTTTAAAATTTTAGATTAATATTTTTAAATATTTTTAAAAAGATAATTACTATTAAATATATTTTACAATTATCTTTTTCTAGTGATTTTATAAAAAGAAAATTAGTATAATACATGTCACAATCTTAGATATGTAACTTACATGTGTCACGATTTTGTTAAATATTAACTTTGGAAAACCAAACTTTATATAATAAGATATTTTTATAAGTATTTTTAAATTTATAATTCGTTTTTGATTTATATTTTCTTGAAAAAATACTATTTTATTTATAATTCTCTTTGTGTAGGAATTAAAATATGGAATTTTGGATTTAAAAAAGGAAATTTACTTGCAAATAAATATTTACAATTATCTTTTATATCAGATTTTAAAAAGGAAAAAAACATTTTTGGCTTATTATTTTAAAATATCAATTTTTTATTAAACATGAAAGTTAGTTATTTACAAATAAATAACTCATTTACTTTTACATCTTTTTGAGTAGAATATTCAAACAAAAAAGGAAAACTATATTAAATATTTTTTATATGTATTTTAAAAAAATAATTCGTTTTTGCTTCATAAATATTTTGAAAAATACTATTTTATTTTATAATTCTTTTTGTGTAGGAATTAAAATATAGAATTTAGGTTTCTTTTTTTTAAAAAGAAAAAGAAAAATTACTTGCAAGTAACTATTTGCAGTTATTTTTTATTTATGATTTATTTTTTATTAAATTACTTTTGGTTTATGATTTTTAAAATAGGAAATTTTCTATTATACAAGAAGTTAGTTATTTGAATACTACTATATATTCATAATAATATTCATTTACAATTTGTCAAATTAAAAAAAAATTACTTTTGGTTTATGATTTTTAAAATAGGAAATTTTCTATTAAACATGAAGTTAGTTATTTGAAAACTACTATAATAATATTCATTTACAATTTGTCAAATTTATATTTAGTTTTTGCTTTATATATTTTTGAAAACTAATATTTTATTTTATAATTATTTTGGTGTAGGAACTAAAATATAGAATTTAGAATTAAAAAAGGAAAATTAGCAAATAACTATTTACAATTATTTTTTATTTAAAAAAAGATGATACTATTAATTATTATTTATCGATTAATTTTATATTTATGATAATTGTTTTGACACATGTCACAAATATTTTTATTGCCACATGTCACCAGTATGTTAATTAGTAACTTTCAGCAACCAAAGTTTATATAATAAGATGTTAATATTAGGGTTAGAAAAAGAATACCACAAGATAATGATATGAATATATGATGATCATGATATAGTGCTACTTAAAATTATCAGCCAATCTTATTATATAAAGTTTGGTTCCTCAAAATTATTAATTAACAAGATTGCGACACAAGGCATTTATGTTTTTAAGATTGTAACATGTGTTAAGTAAAAAAAATAGTAATTATCATTTTAGAAAGTTCCTCAAAGTTACTAATTAACAAGATTGAGACATATGACATTTACGTTTTTAAGATTGTGACATTTATTAAGTAAAAAATAGTAATTATCCTTTTAGAAAAATTAGTTGTTCTCTTTTTTTTAAAAAATAATAATTATACTTTAAATTTAACACTGATTTCATTCTCTCAAATAATAAACAAAAGATAATTGTAAAAAAAAAGTGATAATTCTTTTATTTTTTTAAAAAATATTAATTCTAATTTTTCTTTTAAAAATTATTATTGTTTTTCTTTAAAAAAAAATCAGTAATTATCCTTTTAAAAGACAGTAATTATCCTATTAAAAATTAATAATTATCCTTTTTAATTAGAATTTTAGTTAAGGAAAATTAGTAAAAACAGTTTTTTCCTGTTTAAGGTTAAAAAAATAATTACGATTTAATGACTATATGATAATATTTTTTCATTTTCTAAAACCCTAAACAAAAATGTAAAAACGTAACTAATAGTGTTTTTTCTTTTCTTTTATTTTAAATAAAAAGAATAAAAAGGAGATTTAGAAAATATAATTTTTCCTTTTTTTAAATCTTAACAAAAATAAAATTA
This sequence comes from Diplotaxis tenuifolia, assembly GCA_014822095.1. Lineage (NCBI taxonomy): Eukaryota > Viridiplantae > Streptophyta > Magnoliopsida > Brassicales > Brassicaceae > Diplotaxis > Diplotaxis tenuifolia. The sequence goes on along the minus strand of JABAYD010029341.1, from coordinate 33 downwards.
CCTATTTAATACTATTTAAAAAAGAATATGATG
>JABAYD010029329.1:0-17060 GCA_014822095.1 Diplotaxis tenuifolia | reverse complement strand
TTCAAACGCTCCTGGGTAAAATTAAAGGCTTGCACCTCTAATCCTCCGAGATTCTCTGTTATCCCCAAGTAAGACCCCATCCCTCCTGGATTTTGAATACCTAATATATCTCGCATTTCCTGTCTTCTAGCTTCCTCGATCTTGTGTCCGAATTGTATCGAAGATTTTTGGAAATTTATCACTTGACCCGATACCTTCTCATATTCCTTTAAAATCCTAAAGATAGTTTGACATTCTTCTCTCTGAGCCTTGCAGAAAAAAGACTATCGTCCGCAAATAACAAGTGAGATACCGATGGGCACGCTCGAGCCACCTTTATGCCTGTTAATGTCTTTTCCCGTTCTGATTTTTTAATATTCCCAATCACTGCCTCGGTACATAGAATAAATAAATAAGGAGATAGAGGATCTCCCTGCCGTAAACCCCTCTGAGGAACAATGAGACCCCTTGGTTGTCCATTTAGAAGAACTCTATACTGAACTAATGATATACAAGTCATCATTAACTTAATCCAATGAGGGTAAAAATCCATTTTATGGAGAATAACTCTAATGAATTCCCATTCTACACGATCATAAGCCTTGCTCATGTCAGTTTTTATCGCCATATACTTTCCTTGACATGATTTATTTGTCCGTAATCCATGAAACATCTCATGAGTAATAAGAATATTATCCGAGATCAACCTGCCTGAGACAAAGGCCGACTGAGTCTCTGAAATAAGAACCGGAAGACAGTACTTCAGACGCTGACATAACACCTTCGATACAATCTTGTATCCTACATTACAAAGGCTGATTGGTCTCAATTCCGTCATCCTTGTAGGTCTCTCAGTTTTCGGAATCATACAAATATTTGTAAGATTCAGTCTTGAATCCATTTCCCCAGTGATCAAGAATGAATTGACCATCCCCACGACATCATCCTTAATGATGTTCCACGAGTGCTGAAAAAAAAAAGATCCCATCCGGTCCTGGTGCCTTTTCCGGATGCATCATAAAAAGAGCATGTCTCACCTCCTCCACCGATGCAACCCTCAACAAACGCTGGTTCATCATCTCGGTAATACTCGGCTCTATTTCTTCGAGAAAACTATCAAACTCCGAAGGCGAAGTAGTCGAGAATAGGTTCTCAAAATAATCCACTGCAATTTTCTCAATCCCCTCTTCTCCTGAGACCCAAGTTCCTAAGTTATCATGGAGACCAACGATTCTATTTCTAGCTCGTCTTTGCTTTGTCAAAGCATGATAAAATTTTGTATTTCGATCTCCACATGAATACCACATATTCCTACTTTTCTGGTGCCAATAGTCCTCTTCATCTTTATATGCATCCTGCAATTTCCTTGAGACCTCCAGAATATCTTCTTGCGATCGACTATTGTCCATCTGAACCTCCTCAAGTGCTTGTTGAAGATCCTGGATTTTATCCTTACCATAAGAAGGATTATTTTTCCTCCATCTTGCGATTTCATGGCGACAATTGCCAATTTTTGTAACCACATCCGCCTCGCGATCATTATTTGTAGTTGACCATCCCTGGAGGATAGTCTACAGGAGACCATCTTGTCCTATCCATCGTTTATCAAACCGAAATTGGCCTTTCCTTTTGGTGACTTTATCATCCAGATAGGCCACTACAGGCCGGTGATCCGAGGCAACCATCCCTAAATATTCAGTGTAAGAAACCGGAAATAAAGTATTCCATTCCTCATTCGCAAGTGCCCGATCCTTCTACCTTGCCAGGACATTTTATTTCCCCTCGCTGGAAATTCCAATAAACCACTATGCCTTATAATATTGTTTAAAGGTATAAAAGAAGCTAAATTTCTCAAGGAACCTCCCTCCTTTTCATGATTACCTGTTATTTCATTTAGATCTCCAATTATGAACCAGGGATCCGATCTCGCCAGCCCATATCGAGTCAGGCGCTCCCAAACTTGCTCTCTCAATTTTTGGACAGGTTCGCCATAAACAAATGTGAGAAACACTTGTTTGCCAAGAACTATTGCTTCCACATCAATCATACGATTACTCGAATACAAAACCTTAACCTGATACTCATTATTATAAAAAAGTGCCAATCCACAACTTCTTCCCACAGGATCAACCGTGATCAAATTATCAAAACCAAGGTGTGCCTGAAAGTCTTGTACAAATTTCATCTCTTGTTTAGTCTCCGATAAAAATAAAAAATCGGGTTTATGCTTATGCCATATCTCCCGAAGATAACTTATAGTCCACTTACTACCCATACCACGACAATTCCAACTTAATACTCTCATAATAAAATATAAAAATTATGTGTATGCTTCGGAGTCCCGCTATACCAAGTTTGAAGAGACCCGATTATTCCGGTTATTCCAATGTCCTGATACCATAGACCATCCGCTTGCTATATACCATCTTCTTGCCACACGACAACAATAATGCAAGAAATCCATGAAAATAAAACTTCAATCCATTTTCGTGCCCTCAAAACAAATAAAAAATAATTGACATTCCTCAATAAAACCGCCAATTCTGAGGCAACATCACTTAAGTGAGACATCAAAGAGCCCCACACTCCCTGTTGTGCATCAACACAAACCACCATGCCCAAAGTCATGAATGTTCCATAATCACCTTGTGCAATAATCCAGTGTCCTGAAAACTTAACGGACCAGACACGCCTAAACTTTCGGTTTCCATCATCCGTCTTTAGACTTTGCGACAACATTGATTCCAAATCCCATAACATTCTCTCTAGCTGGTTTAAGGAGACCAGCCATGAGAAACCTGCATACAACCAGGATCCTCGCCTCCACTGTAGTATAAACAACCAAACACCAAAAACCTCTAGAATCTCTATCTCTTCCTCGTGTAACTTATGAAGCTCGTTACATTCACATGGTAAGAAATATAGTTTGTTCCTCCTACCCGATAGCACATAAGCCAACAAGAATCGTTTATTGCATAACTCCAATGAATAAAACACCTCAGACCAAACAGAAATAACCAAATCAAAACCACACCCATTACGAAAGCTTAACAAAACAAAAGCAACAACATCAATCATAAAAGAAAACCAGAAAACCCACCCCAACGGAACTTGAGTAAAACATAAAGACTGATCCATAAACTAATTTTTCGGATTCTTCTTAAGGTTTAATGAGACCTTCTCCTCCCCCTGCTTAGAGCCTGATGCTTTACGTTGCTGCTGTTTAGCTGCTGCACGCTTGCGAGGAGACAGAAGGACTTGGGCAAATTTCTTTGCATTGGCTCCTCCCACTCCCGGTAAAAACAACTGTCGACGAGGAGCTTCCCTCTTCACAGCACCACTCTCCTCCCTGGCTTGTTGTTCTCCCTCAACTCCTTCCTCCATTGTTTCCCCATCCTTAATCTCTTCATCCGTAAGGTCCTCGAACTCATTCTCAGGATCCTCTATCGCCTCCATCACAATATCCTCATCCATCATGTTCTCTCCGTGTTGATCCATCCCCAATATCTCTTGAGTCCCCTTCTTTCCTTCCTTCTCCGTATCACTCTGAACCTGAGGGGAGACCTGCTTCATAGTGGCATCTTTCCCTTCTCCCAAGTTTCCCTCAACCTTCCTCACATTTTCATCCAATACCACTGTCTCCTTCGGAGGAGTAATGACGTTAACTTGGTCGTCGCACCTCTCTACCTGCTTCTACAATGGAGCCGGAATAGTAGGCCTCCCTACTTCCCCCTCTTCAGGAGCTCCCTCTTTGTTCCCTTCCTCCTCTCGGTCTCTTCTTGAAGAACCTCTCTCTCCCCGTGAAGCCTGATCAGACCGTCCCTTATCCTCTTCCTTGTTACCTCTGGCGGGTTCCCATCTAGATCTTCGGTCCCGTGAGCCTCCTTCCTCCACCTTGTGATTGTACTGTGAAGCTGCTCTCTTATTGTTTCTATCTGGTACCCTCTCCCATTTGGCATCCCTTTCATTGTACATTTTTCCTTTGCCCTTTCCCTGGTACTTTTTGTGATCTCTGTCACTCTCGTGACGACCTCCATTGCCTCCAAGAACCACTCCCTTATAACTCCTCGCGCGATCTTCACCACGGCTTATCTCCCCACTTGGAAACTCCGCCTTTTGTGCTGGTTTGTTTGGATTCAAGTGGCAACTATCAGAGTCATGACATAGGCTAGCGCATAAAGCACAGTAGCCAAACAAACGTTCGTATTTCAGAGTCACTGCTTCCTCCACTTCTTCATAAAACTCCCCCCCCCCCTTTAAACTCCATTGTTGAGTCAAAGCACAACTCCTGCCGTCCATCCAAGATCACCCTAATTCTTCCATTGTCAATATCCACATCAGTGGTCTCTCCCATGGCGTCTCCTATGCTTTGGAAAATAGGGACTGACCAAAACTCAGTGGAAATACCTTCCACCTTTATCCAGAAAGGAATCTCTGAGGGGTAGTCCTTTGCCATTCCTGGTTTCCACCTAGCAAGAGCTATCATCCAGAAGTCGAAATGGTAAGGTTGCATCTCCATCACCGCCTCTATATCTTCTTCATTCTCAAAATGGAACTGAAACCTCCCAAAACCTAAGTCCGTTCCTACCACCCTCTCTTCCACCTTCCAGATTTTTGGCAACATCACCAGTAGGGACGGTACCTCTTGTTTTCCAGGATTCATACACCTGTCAATGACTGTCTTGGAGTAACTCTTAATAAGATCAGAGTTGTCAAAGTGAGGCACCGATATCTTGAGCCTCTTACGATTGCCTTCACCAGATTTTCCTTCCTTTGACAGCACCAGAGCCCGACTTTGAGACATTGTTACCTCTACCAACTTCAAAGAGACAAGAAAGAATGAGCAAAATCCAGAAATCTCTGTGTTGCTTCGAAAGAAAGAGCTGTCGCCTCTTATATACACTCCTCGCCTTCCATATGCTCCACTTTCCAATCGCCTCCCATCAATACCAAATCCTACATGATTGATATCGTAAAAGCAAATCACCGAAACCAGGAAGCCAATCAACCATCCAAATCCATCGTTCTCGATCCTTCCTAATCTTAACCTTCCTTTTCTTGCGGACCAGAGGTGAGTATGCTTGAAACTTTCCAAACCATTGAGAAAAAATCCCAATACAACCAACACAGATCTCATTGCCATAAATCCAGAGATCTTGCTTCCTCGATTCCCCATCCAATCTAATGTAACCATAGAGACTACTTTCCCTAGAAGTCTCCTCCAAAATCCAATCACAATCTCGGAGAGATTTCCCAATCCCCCACCGACTTGTAAATCTCCGACGCTATCCCACCAAACCAAATCCTTCCTCTGATTCTCGAATCCCCATAAAGACCTCCGATTCCTTATAATCTTTCATAATCCCGGTTTCCATTCCCACTCGAACATCGATCTCCTAGCTTGAAGTCGCCATCGCCGTCGCCTTGTTTTAGGGTTTTATTCAATCGCAGGTTTTAATATTAGAAGCCAAAGAGTTATGCCATATAAGATTATAATATTTTTAATTATTACAAATTTAAGGTTACAACTTTTTAAATGATTTTTAATTAATATATAGAAGATGTTCTACGTTTTCAGAATATCATGTAAACTTTTAAAATATATATACAAAAAATTTAAAAATATATAACAAGCAACCAGCACTATCATTGTATCTGCACCGAAGACGATCATAGAAATAATAACTTTAAGAAATTTGGGCTACCCGTTAAAACATAACATATGAATAACAAAATTTATAGGCCTAAATTAGATGGGTCTTAGTCCTAAAAAAATTACGCGACGTGTCATGCTTGCAGTGGCTCGGCGAACCTTAGCTAAAGTTCCCAAATTGCCCTAACTCACGTGAGAATTACGGTTTCACCCCTCACGAGAAGCTCAGATAGATTTGTTTCATTCTAAATCATCCTTAATGGTAACTCTTTTTTCTTCAGATCCCAATTTACATTACAAGCTCACACCCTAACAATCCCCATTCCCGATCGCCGATCCCATTTGATTCCCATTTCTCCGTCAACCATGGCTTGCATCAAGGGGGTGGACAGATCCGCCTCCGTCGCGCTAGCTCCCGACGCTCCTTACATGGCCGCCGGAACCATGGCGGGAGCCGTGGATCTGTCATTTAGCTCTTCCGCGAGTCTGGAGATCTTCAAGCTCGATTTTCAGTCAGACGATCGCGATTTGCCACTGGTTGGGGAAATCCCCTGCTCGGAGCGTTTCCATAGACTCGCATGGGGAAGAAACGGATCTGGATCCGAGGAGTTCTCCCTCGGTCTCATTGCCGGCGGCCTCGGCGATGGAAATATAGATCTGTGGAATCCACTTTCTTTAACGAGGTGATTCCCGTTCAAATTGAATTCATCGCCATTTGTTTATGTTTGATGTTCGATCTCATAAACACGGTTTTAATTTTGTTTTTAGAAAACGATCGTTATTGAAAATAGTGGCCTAGCGAGACGAACCATTGTATAGTTTTTGCATTTTGGTATTGAGTTTTCGTCTAACTCGAAAACCTCTCTCATTTTTCAGTTCCAAGTCCAGTGAAAATGCACTCGTTGGGCATCTTTCAGTTCACAAAGGACCCGTGAGTTGTTATTTTTTTCTTCTCTTGCTAAAACGCTTGTGTTGTTCAACACTCCTTATTTGGCCTTTGTATTTGTTAGGTTCGTGGTCTTGAGTTCAATGGTATCACCCCGAATCTACTTGCCTCTGGGGCTGATGATGGTGAAATTTGCATTTGGGATCTTACTAAGCCTTCCGAGCCTTCTCATTTTCCCATTCTCAAGGCAAACCACCACTTCTTTCAATCGAGTTTATCTTTAGTCTTTTGAGTTGAGCATTCTTAAAGCGAGTGTCTTATGCAGGGCACTGGTTCTTCCACGCAAGGTGAAATCTCCTATATTTCGTGGAATAGAAAAGTTTCACAGATATTAGCATCTACCTCATACAATGGGACTACTGGTGAGATATACCGCTTTTCATTCTCTATCTGGTTGGTCCATAGTTCGTTTCTGTCAACTCTAATTCTGCTTCTGCTCATTTGTATTTTTTCCCCCCAGTAATATGGGACTTGAGGAAGCAGAAGCCTTTAATTAAGTAAGTATACACTTCTTTAAGTGGTTTTAAAGATTCTTGCCATAGAAACCTTGATCTGGCTATTATCCATCCACAGCTTTGCCGATTCAGTTCGACGCCGGTGCTCTGTGTTACAATGGAACCCTGACATTGCTACTCAGATAATGGTTGCATCAGATGACGACAGTTCACCTACTCTTAAGGTAAATCAATGATTTAATGTCTTGCCTCATTTTGTTCAAATTTGGTTCGTTTAGTAACCCAAGGTATCCACAATCAGCTCTGGGATATGAGGAATACAATGTCACCTGTGCGCGAGTTTACTGGACACGAGAAAGGTATGTTCAAATCATTGCTATAAAATGCTTTTTTTTTCCCAGTGTTTCTCTTTATCTCGGTATCATTTTCTATTCTTGATAAGTGAAATGCGTTGTAGATCTTCCATCTTAGCGCCATTTTCTGGTGCTATAATCCCATAGTCCTATTGTCTTCATTCTTTCTAGTATTTACCATTTTGGTGAGTTGTAGTGGTGTGACTTCTTATCTTGCAGGTGTGATTGCAATGGAGTGGTGTCCAAGTGATAGCTCATATCTTCTTACCTGTGCTAAAGACAACCGAACTATTTGCTGGGACACTAATACAGCAGAGGTAGGGAGATGGAAATTTATGAAATTCACATATTTGCTAGCTTTCGTCCGCTAATTAGTTAGCGCATCTTCATTTAGACTGAACTTGGTCCAACTTTATCAGATTGTGGCTGAGTTACCTGCTGGCAACAATTGTAATTTTGATGTTCATTGGTACCCAAAGATACCTGGAGTCATATCAGCATCTTCATTTGATGGGAAAATTGGCATCTACAACATCGAGGTATCTTGGTAGTTTAATGTATTTGAAATTGTTTGGTTCTAGGTGAAAATTAACGTATGAGACCATAATATAATACGAACTTGTGAATTCAGCCTTATTGACTGTTTTTCGTTCCCTATTAATTTAGATTCTGGTTTCCCAGTTTGTTGCTTTACCGGTGATCAAATCTTTTATTTTTTAAATCTTATGCACTTACCGTTTGAGAATTACCTTACTAGCAAGATCTTTTTGGACCCTCGATCTCTTAATTCCCCATCTAAAATAAATTACAAAAATACGAGTTCAACCTTTGGTGCAGGGTTGCAGTCGCTATGGTACCGAAGAGAATACTTTTGGTACTGGTAATGTCATTTACCCATTCTGAACAATTTGTTTACCATAATTACTTGTTATCACTCCTTGATGGAGGATTGGATAGCACTAGAACCAACATCATTTCTTATTATCCTCTTTGTGCAGCTTATTTAAAAGCACCGAAATGGTATAAGCGCCCGGTTGGTGCATCTTTTGGATTTGGGGGAAAGCTAGTATCGTTTCAAGCAAAGACCCCTCCGAAGGGTGCCTCATGCATTTCGTCTGAGGTTGGCTTATAGGAATGACATTGTCTTCTATTATACTCCTTTTGTTCGTCAATTCTTACTTGACTAAATGTCATGTTCAGGTTTTTCTTCACAGCCTGGTAACAGAACAGAGTTTAGTGAGTCGTACTTCTGAATTTGAAGCCGCCATAGAAAATGGAGATAAGACTTCTCTAAGGAGTTTGTGTGAGAAGAAATCGGAGGAGACTGAGTATGCAATCCCTGTGATTAAAATGTTCATGTTCTCCTTTGACAAACTCATCCGACAACTGAACTTTGCTCTGTTTCAATTCACTGATTTTGCAGATCAAAAGAAGAGAAAGAGACGTGGGGCTTGCTGAAAATGATGTTTGATGAGGAAGGAACTACGAGAACAAAGTTGATCAGCCATCTTGGCTTTAGTTTACCTTCTGTAGAAAAGGATCAGGCTGTAAATGGGCTCTCTTCAGATCTGAATGGCATCGAATTAGAGGATACTGCAGCGCATGCAGGGGAGCCTGAGGCAGCAGCATTTGCTATGGACAATGGAGAAGACTTCTTTGACAATTTTCCTGCTAAACCGGATACGCCCGTATCAACCTCTGCCACAGATTTTACGCCTCCTGACACAGATTTTTCTGCCAAACAAGAAGAAGTGCCAGAAGAAGAAGATGAAAGTTCTGACCTTGATAATGCCATCCAGCGTGCTTTGGTTGTTGGAGATTACAAGGAAGCGGTGGATCAGTGTATATCTGCAAATAGGATGGCTGATGCTTTAGTTATTGCTCATGTTGGTGGTATAGCGTTGTGGGAGAGTACTCGTGAGAAATATTTAAAGATGAGCAATGCACCTTTCATGAAGGTATGTATGCTTTCTAACTTTATATGTAGGTAAGTGACGTATACATCCCTGTTTATGGTCGGTAAGCCTTTAAACTACTGTATGCTAATCTGCTTTCAGGTTGTTTCTGCAATGGTGAACAACGATCTCACCAACCTTGTCCATACAAGGTCACACAAGTTCTGGAAAGAAACTCTTGCTCTCCTATGTACTGTAAGATTCTCAAACTCTTGCTTTTCGTGTTTTACTTGATCAAAATATATTCTCCTATCACTCTAGCTCTTCAAACAATGAACAACTCGTCAGTGTGACATGATGCATGCAACTGCGACGTTATTCTGTTCACGATAAAACTGGTTTGTATTTAATCCTGTTCCTATTTTTATTCACAAATAGTTTGCACAAGGAGAACAATGGACCAGCCTGTGCGATGTCCTTGCCTCAAAGTTGATGGCTGCTGGTAACACTTTGGCTGCAGTTCTGTGCTACATTTGCGCAGGCAATGTTGACAGAACAGTAGAAATTTGGTCGAGGAGCCTTGCGAACGAGCGTGATGGAAGATCATATGCCGAGCTTCTTCAAGTGTGTATCGCATTCTATGTTTTGTGCATAAATTAAGTTGGCTTCCCTGTTCATATTCTTTTGCTCTTTTCTTCTAATAGGATCTTATGGAGAAGACTCTTGTCCTTGCTTTAGCAACTGACAACAAAAAGTTCAGCGCATCTCTGTGTAAACTCTTTGAGAGCTATGCGGAGATATTGGCCAGCCAAGGGCTTCTTTCGACGGCAATGAAGTATTTGAAAGTTCTGGATTCTGGTGGCTTATCACCTGAACTTTCTATATTACGTGATCGCATTTCTCTTTCTGCAGAACCTGGTGCGTATGCAGTAGTGTTTTGGTTTTTTTTTTTTTTTTTTGAGGATTGAATTGTGATGATAAAATTAACGTATCATTTTCATATTGCATCTGCAGAGACTAGCACTGTAGCTTCAGGCAACACTCAGCTTCAAAGCACCATACCATATAACCAGGTCTCTTTCATTTTTAGTCTGCAGCTGTCTTTAGATTAGAGCTTGGCTCGTTCTGGAATCCATTTAGCTTTTACGGACAACATACTTATCCTTTTATTTTTCTGTGGTTTAGGAGCCAACTCAGGCGCAACCAAACGTTCTTAGTAACCCATATGATAATCATTATCAACAACCATACACTAATTCTTTTAATGGAGGCTATGTCCCCACAGCTGTGAATCCACCCATGCAGCAAGCAACCATGTTTATGCCTCAACAAGCTCAGCCAGCTCTGCAGGTTTCTGAAGTTTTAGTTTTGTTGCATTTACTTTTACTCATTCTTTGTTACCACCATGCAAGTAATTCCCATCCTTATCTTGCGGTTTTCAGATGTCTAGATTAGGAGTTTTTCCGTTATGATTTTGAATAGGGCTTTGGTCAATTTTTAAAATGTTACGACATCTTGATATGTGTATGGTGTTCAAATGCGTGGTCTCATCTTTTGTGTGGTTTGTCTTGTCGGAAACATGAACACTGCAGCCTCTAAAGTCATGTCGGAAAATGAATATCTTTCCTTCAGTTTCTGTAGAATCTATAATTTAGAGCTCGTGAAAAAAGAGTTTTTGGTGGGGAAGTGTCCTGTTTATTATGTATAGGTTTCTTGGGTCAATTTGTTGACTATGGTGTGCATATACAGCCATCTTACCCTCCGGCTCCTGCAAGCAATGCCCAGCCATCCATGAGATCTACTTTTGTTCCTTCAACTCCCCCTGCACTGAAGAACGCGAGCCAATATCAGCAGCCAACCATTGGTTCCCATTCATTTACCGTATGTGAACTTTTATTTTGACTCATTGTGTTTGATGTTTCACGCACTTTTTAGTTTAAAATAAGCTAACAGCTACATATATGTCACATCAGGGACCATCTAACAATTCATACGCTGTTCCCCCCGGTCCTGGTTCATATGCACCTTCTGTCCCTTCACAAGTTGGGCAATATTCTAACCCAATGATGCCCCAAGTCGCTGCTCCAGGATCTGGACCCATAGGATTTACGCCTATGTCAGCTCCAGGAGTTGTACCAAGATCTGGACCAGGTCCCGTGCAACCAGCAAGTCCTCCAGCACCGCAGGCAGCCCCTGCGCCTGCAGCTCCGCCACCAACTGTTCAGACTGCAGATACTTCCAACGTCCCAGGTATTGTGCAGGCGTGACACCTAGCGCCACTTGTCTGCTCTGTTTCCGACTTTTAAATGGTTAACCTGTTGTAAACTCTGATCCAGCCCACCAGAAACCTGTGATAGCAACGTTGACAAGGCTTTTCAATGAGACATCGGAAGCAGTGGGAGGCGCACGTGCAAATCCTCCTAAGAAGCGTGAGATAGAAGACAACTCAAAGAAATTAGGGGCTTTGTTTGTGAGACTCAATAGCGGAGAAATGGCCAAAAGTGCCGCAGACAAACTCGGACAGCTCTGCCAAGCTCTGGACAACCATGACTTCAGTGCAGCCCTTCAGCTACAGGTAAAGCTAGCGAATCTCTGGTTCCTTCCTAATTTAGTGACAGAAGAAAGAAAAGTAAGTGTTGGTGTTGACTTGAACAGGTACTTCTGACGAACAGCGAATGGGAGGAGTGCGGCTTCTGGCTGTCAGCATTAAAGCGAATGATCAAGGTCAGGCAAAATGTACGGTGATTTGTGGGTTGAGCAAGATTATAAATCCACAGGGGAGACTCCTTTTACTTTCTTAATCCATCTTCTCTTTTAAAACGCTGTTGCTGCTACAATCTTCCTTTTTTTTTTGCATTAAATACCCCAAACTTGCTTTAGATAAGAATAGATCTGATTGCTTGACATTGTCATGTTTTTGATGTTTACCTCACTGAACGAGTTTTGTTTTGTCTCTCTTTCTTTGGACGAATTTATTTTCGTTTTTTCTGTTATGTCTACCTCTTTGTCACAGAAATTTGACATGAAGTAAAAAGTAGCATGAAACTATTGACGAACACGTTATATACTGAAAAGGACTAGAAAAGAGAGGAAGCGCCTTGTTGTCGAGATACATGGACCTTTCATCCCCTTTTCTCCGAGTCGCGTGGCTAAATAAATTGACACGTTATTGAAGCCCAAAACTGTAAATTATTTAAAGGCCATCAAAAAGGTTATCTCAACATCAAATAATAAAAAATAAATAAAAGTGTATGTGGCTGTGAGTCATCACTCTCATATAAGCCAGTGGTGTTGGCATCTGCTTGTGGTGCTTAGTTACCAACTACCCGATCTGATAAGCATCTTTAGGCCTCAAACTTTGGCTCCTCAATGGCTTCCTCCATGCTCAACGGAGCCATCACCTTCCCCAAGGGATTAGGTTTCCCCAGTTCCAAATTCCAAGCGAGGTCACTTCCTCCGCTCAGTTTGGTCTCCGTGACCCGAACCACAGCCACACGGAGACTCTCTGTCTCAACCAGATGCAGCAGCAGCAGCGTGCCGGCGGCGTCAAGGCCATCAGCGCAACCCAGGTTCATCCAGCACAAGAAGGAAGCCTACTGGTTCTACAGGTTCTTGTCAATCGTATACGACCATATCATCAATCCAGGACACTGGACGGAGGATATGAGAGACGACGCTCTCGAGCCTGCGGATCTGAGCAGTCCCAACATGCGCGTCGTCGACGTCGGAGGCGGAACTGGCTTCACTACACTGGGCATAGTGAAGAAAGTGAAAGCTAAGAACGTGACGATTCTTGACCAGTCGCCACATCAGCTAGCCAAGGCGAAGCAGAAGGAGCCGTTGAAGGAATGCACTATCGTTGAAGGAGATGCAGAGGATCTCCCTTTCCCTACTGACTATGCAGACAGATACATCTCTGCCGGAAGGTAAATAAAAAAAAAAAGTCAACTCCTCTGGTTTTGTAATTGTTGATTAGAGTTTGTGATTGGGTTTGTTTTTAATTGACAGCATTGAGTACTGGCCTGACCCTCAGAGGGGTATAAGAGAAGCATACAGAGTTCTCAAGATCGGTAGTAAAGCATGTATCATTGGCCCTGTCTACCCAACCTTCTGGCTCTCTCGTTTCTTTGCAGATGTTTGGATGCTTTTCCCCAAGGAGGAAGAGTACATTGAGTGGTTCACGAAAGCTGGTTTCAAGGATGTTCAGCTTAAGAGGATTGGACCCAAGTGGTACCGTGGTGTTCGCAGGCACGGTCTTATCATGGGGTGTTCTGTCACTGGTGTTAAACCTGCCTCTGGTGACTCTCCTCTCGAGCTTGGTCCCAAGGAAGAGGATGTTGAGAAGCCTGTTAACAATCCTTTCTCCTTCTTGGGACGCTTCCTCTTGGGAACACTAGCGGCTGCCTGGTTTGTGTTGATCCCGATCTATATGTGGATCAAGGATCAGATCGTTCCCAAAGACCAACCCATCTGAGAAAGAGAACCTTTGTATGATTTGTAAAACCCTCCTTTGTTAGACACTTTTTGTTTTGTCCTCGTGACTATTATGAGCCTTTTCAATTATATCTATCACTCTATTCCACCAGGTTGATCTTAATTCGATACTACTTGTTCGATATTGTTTCCGCAGACATTGGTTCCCAGTCAATTGTGAGTATGAGCTTTTGGGTTAGCCACTGTTGGTATAGTAAACTACGCGCAAAAGCTAACTAAGTATGCTTGAAGTTTTGTCTTGAAATAAGGTTTAGTTTGTCTTTGTAATGTTTGGTTGAATATGCAGAGACGTCAAGAATGTATTATAGTGTACATATTAACATCTTGATGTACTCAAGATAATAGTAGAGTCAGCTTTAACTAATTCAGTTACGGTTAGGTACATCAAGATGTTAATATCTATACTATAATAGATTGATTGAACAGATATATTGTATTTATTTAAAAGTAGTCCCATCTTTTTCTTTTGCGATTTCTTTTTGCTATTCTATCTAATAAAAAGAGCTAAAAAATTTGCCTTTGGGACGAACATGATTTCAACTAAAAGATAAATTAAATTCATAACCAAAAGAGCAACAACAACAACAATTCTAGTTTTTACTTGAAAGAGATAAAAGGTTTTCTGTTTCAAGAAAATAGATCTCAACAGAGCCTTAGATCCTCCTCACATACGTGAGAGAGAGTTTAAACTGAACCATACCTACATTAGCAGCAACACCTCATGTCTCCTCTTGCTAAATTTTCAGACCTCCGAGCTTTGCTTCCAGTTCATTGTCTTCTTCTCCATCCTCTTCTTCATCTTCAAAATCTTCTCCTTCAGGGTCATTATCATCCAGAGGACCAAGCTTCTCCAGTGAGTCCTTAAACATTTCATTAACCTCCTCCACACCTTCCTCAGATATGAAGTTTCCATTAATATTCAGAAGCTTGAAACTACGTTTCTTCAAAACAGTCTGTGCTAAAGCCCTTGCCCCAGCTCTTCTCATCATGTTTGTGCTCATGTCAACTTCTACCAACTGCTCATGACCTTCTTCAAGTGCCTTTGCAATTAAGATAGACCCTTCATCTTTAAGTTCATTCTCAGATAGATTCACCTTCATCAGAGACTCCTTTGACGCGATACAATCTGCTAATTTCCCTGTGGACTTCACAGTAATATCGTTCCCAGCCAATTCTAGAACTTGAAGACAAGGAGCAGAGTTTATCAGAGACTCAGCAAGCGCCTCTGTTCCCTCATCCTCCAAGTTCAAGTAACTCATATAGATCTCTGTCAACTCATTCAACACTGACAAAGTCTTGGCTAGTGCAACTCCACCTTCAACTCCAAACATGTTGTCACGAAGATCAAGCTTCTTCAAGTGACTACAAGACTCAAGCGCTTCAGCAAGCGCAACGCCGCCTTCCGAACCAATCCTCGTAGATGAACACCTGAAATCTTCCAAAGACGGACATTGCTTCACAATCTCCGCAATAGCAACCGCTCCTTCGTCTCCCGTCATGTTGTTATGAAACTGAAGAACCCTGATTTTGTCAGTAGAGGGAAGCAGCTCACGAACCGCTCTCGCAGCGTCCTCGGAGATGCCGTCGTTCATCAGATAAAGCTCCTCTAACTCATGCTGAGACTTGATGAGAGAAGTAAATGCTCGGATCCCTTTCTCTCCCAAGGCATTGTCGGAAAGATTCAAACACCTAAGCTTGCAACCTTCCAAAGCAGACGAGAACATGTTCATGACCTCAAGCGCTTCCGCCTCTGGTCTTCCCGCAACGAAATCGGAGAGATCCACTTCCGTTAACTGATCCTTGATGGAAGACAAGACTCCGACAGCGAATTTCGCAGCCTCCAAGCCAAAACTCCTGTTGCTGAAACGGATCTTGGTATAGTAGTTACGGTGCTGAGGATCAGTCAAAGGCTTTAAAAGCTCACGCGTCTCGTCTTCTTCAATAAATGCTCTGCGTCCACCAGATAAATCAAACAAGCTATCAGCACCAGTGGCGTTGGATTCAACCTCTACTTGGGGACCACGTTTGATGACTTCGAGCATGAGTTTGCTGGATTCTTTAGCGTAGATGTGAACAGCAGAGGTGCCATCACCATCAGGCTCGTTCTGGAAGTGTTTGTTGGCGGTGGCGAAGGCTAACTCTTCGATTCGTTTGGCGTCTTCTTCAGCTTCTTGGGGAGTCAAGAGACCGTACTTTCGAGAGAAGATGGAAGGGGTGGTGATGTTCTTGGTCATGCGGTCGACGAGCATGAGACGGGTGCTTTTGCTCGGTGGCCACATCTTAACAGACAAAACTGGGGGTTTAAGTGAATGATCCATAAGCTACTTTCCTGTAGCATTTCAAGAAAAAGGAAAAACATGACTAAACAGTCTGAAGAGAAACACATAACAATGGCCAAAAGGTTACTGTTACAGCCCAGTGGGGAAAAAAAGTTAATCAAAATAGTGCAGATTCCATTGAAGAGTATAAAGCAGATAGATCAATTTAAAATTCCTTACTACTAAACGAACCAAAAAGGCCATAACTGTAAGCGAAAATGGTCTAAAAGACTTAGTCAGAAGAAACTAAAAAAAAATCCAGACATGTAAGACAAGGGACAAAGTTTAGGGTTTTTTGAATCACCTTCTTCCTTAGCGTATCGAAATGAATCAGGAGGAGGAGGAGGGTGGGTGAGAGAAACAATGATCCACGTCGTGATGGGAATTATAACTAATGGAGTCAGTGATGCGTTTTTCAAAAATCGAAAACCAAACCCTTTCGGCTTTTGAGAGCCTAATCCTTTAACTACTACGGAGAAGAAGATTTTTATTATTAGGGTTTGTTGCATTCGACATTGAAAATGACAATAAAGCCCATACACCATTGAAGAAGAAAAAAATATGAAAATCAACCAAACATATATAAACTACTAGGCTTAAAGCTCGGTTATAACCTTTTTAATAGCCCAGCCCAATGTTAGCCCTTTATTGATAAAACATTATGGTAAAATAGCATAAAAAAACTTTAAAATGGCAGTTAGTTACACTTTAACATTAAATTATTTTCATTAACACTTTAAAATTTATTTTATCATAAAACCCTTTCACTTAAAAAAATGACATGTTGAAATGATAAGACAAGTAATTTATCAGATTTTATTTTTCAAAAACATAAATATTTAATAAATAAATATAGAAAATTTATTAAATAATGAAAAAATTAGAAAAATCAAAAAAATAAATTAAAAATTTTAAAAAGAAAATTTCGGAATATAAAGAATTTTTAAAAAACTTTAAATTAAAAATA